>OZ025199.1:6207166-6237166 GCA_964019065.1 Catostylus mosaicus
ATTCTGGGAAGAGTGTGGTTAGGCCCTTTTTGCATGGCCAGAAGATAATTGTATAGAAAATATCCATACGAGAAGGAACGGGTGGGCAGCTAGAGCAAGATTCCTTTTAACATAAACCAACATGAGAGCTCAAAGAAGGAGTTGTGTGCAAAGCTTTTTAGGCCATAGGTAAATAAGCAACTCGGGCTAGATTCGCCGAAACATTATTCACTTTGATGGCTCAACAAAGAAGCTGTAAGCAAAGCTTAATGAGCAACGTGTAGCTAATTAAGCAACTATGGCTAAGATGATGTCAAGGTTAAGCACTTTGAGGGCTTGGCGAAGGGGATGTAAGCAAATCTTTATAAGCAATAAGGCCTGTGTCACTTCAACATTAAGCAACTCAAGTCTCATGTGAAGGAGTTAATGATAACAAGGTAAATAATCTCAGACAATGTTTGCTTGTAAAATGTGAATTGACAATGAGTCTTTAAGCGAGAAAAAGGTCAACGCGGTGGTGTTAAAATGTCTCCGAATAATTTCCCTCACGGTTTCCAAACCCATCGTCATTTCCTGGTTCATGATTTGTGGTTTGTGATATGACGAGGCAAACTGAAAAGACTCCTATCATTTTGCAACAGCCAGTAGCGTTTAGGCCTAGTCAATTTGAATATCATCTTGCCACAGCCAGTATAATTGTCAAAGTCCATCTCTTCAAATATTTGATGGGTGTGGTTGACAAGGAAATTTAGGGTTGTTTCAAGCTTTAGGGGGAGTTACCTTCGAAGAATGTCAGAAGTTTGCATCATGAAGATCGCCTCAAACTGTAATAACTGCAAATAACAACAGGGGTGACGCCAGAATTGGCCCGACGGGGGCAAGGTTCCCCGAGGGTATCTCGCTGAGGATGAGAAAACAATTTTCCCTTAAAGATTCCCCAACAGACATAAAATATTTTCCCAACCTGACAGCCCTGATAACCTAACTAAATTTAAATTTCTAATAAGCCTCTAATGGGAAGATGGGAACATAAGCAAATGTTTTTTGGGAGCCAGGAATCATAGTGATACCTATACGTAGCTGGAGAACAGTTCGACATAGGGGGTCTTATGAAATAATTCTAGGATACAGGGGAAAACATACTCTCCTAGGGGGGCTTACGAATAACAAATGGCTGTGTTGTTAAAAGAGTCAAATTGAGAACTTCGAAGCAAAAGTCCGTTGAAAAGTTAACAAAAGGCATATCGAATGGGGTTTGTCTCCGACGCTGATACAGAATTAATGCATAACAGTAAAGAAACCAGTCCAAAAAGATAAGTAATTTTTATAAATATAAATTAAATATGAAAATAGGCATCAAGGTCAATACGTGGATAAATTTCTATTAAATAGAGATTGAAAACTGCAAAACTATAAGTTCCCTCTTAAATATTTAAAATATCCGTCTTATGTTATTGCCGGTGATAAGGATTTTAACAGAGTTTCACGAAGGGCCTAAATGAAAAGGGAGGAAGGGGTTCAGAATTGACAGAAATTCAAAAAGAATTCAACGAAAAAAATAATTGACCAATTTGAGTGGAAAAAACTGCCAAGTTAAGCATGAATTATCAAAAAATCCCAATCATTAAAGAGCTCATATTCTGTAGCCAGAGTTCCAGACAATTACCATTGAAGTGGAGAATGGTCTCGAACAAAGGCTTAGGCCCCCTCTTCTCTCCCGCTGGTAACTCTAAATTACTTCCACCACTGGGGCTCAGAATTGTCAAAAGATAAGAGGTATTTATTTATTTATTTCAATTGTTTTTGAGATTTTTATACTACCCCTCCTTACTACTTGAAAAGGTCTATACCTTAGTAAACAAAATTTGTAACATCACGTTAACAGTTTAAGATGGAGACACAAAGGTCCACATACTCTGCAGTCTGAAGGTTCCTTGGTCCAAAAAGTCGCTTCCCTAGAACCGTGGTACAAAAGTCATATCAAAGTCCTGAAGTTTACGTTCTGCTCATTGTGCATGTATTCTTAATCTGCGTAATAAACATGGTCCATGTTTTATCTATATGGCATTACTGTCCTTGGTCTGCAAATTACCCTTATAGATATGCAAAAAGATAAGAAGTCCTTGGTCTGGCAAATCACTCCTCGTAGTTTCGTCGCGCAGTAAATCTTTGTCCATACAATTCACTGAAAACATTTAAAATTGCGGACCATAGTCCGTAGGATACCAAAGTGTCAAATAACCCTTTAAAGTTCTGTTACACAGAGATCTGTGGTCTGTACATTTCCCTTTTCTAATATCGCCATCCATTGCTTTCTTTCTCTCTGGTACTTCGCCATGTGTCCTGTTTCAACCATGCATGTTATTGTGTTCCCTTTTAATAGCAATGTATCGCTTGTTGCACGGGGTCGTTCCAATCGGGCGCCAGCATCTCGTAGCCTAACAACAGCTTCATTCTTCAGAACCCTAGGCCCATCCATTCCACTAGTATTCGCCCTTCGCTCACTCAAGCTTCGGTTTACCTTCTTGGTCGACCGCTTGCCAGGTATTGATGCCTTGGAGCTGCTGTTAAATGTACCTGAGGCATCATTCTCAGGCATTTCATTGCCTCCAGTGCTTTTAAGGTTGCATTTTGGGGCGTGTAACTGCCGGGTGTCACTTCGCGATGAAATTTGCTCCCTTGATGGGAATATATCCTCGACCCGATCAACAATAAAATCCGGTTGTGACCTCCGTCTTTCATTACCCTCAGAACTTTGTCCCTTTTGTAAGGTGGGCCACTTAGGAAAGGACTCCGCACCTAGGGTTTTACTCCGACTGCTAAATCGTGTACGCCTTTTTTCTCGCGAACGACTTCTGCCGGATGCAGATTCCTCCTGGCAATTTTCCAAATGAGTTTGTTGTAATTCCTCTTTCGGTAACTTTTTAGCGTGTTGGATAGTGTCGGCCTGACTCATGTTAGCTCCGACTTTTCCATTGTCAGCTTGACCACAGTGTTTGGAAGAACGCTTGAAGTACATAGACAAAGATCGGATAAATTTGTTTTGCTTTTTCCTAGGATATGACGGACGGCTTTCCTCTGTCGTACGATTTTCTTCTCTTGTACGACTCTCAGATGACATTTTCTTATGGTCAGTCAATGTTTCGGGTACGGTGCCCATCTCTGGCCGATTTTCGTAGTTTTCGCCCGACTTACACGCACTCTCTACAAGCAATTTCGATAACTTTTCTAAAAACATCCCCGCAACGTCTTTGGAGTCGTACAAAAGTCCGACGTGTTCGCTACAATCCGACTTTGTGTTTATGACATGAAAATTCGAATTCGGTGCGTACATATGCGAGTCGTCTGTCAGTCTCATCATCCACGATAGTCGGGCTGAATGCAAATCGAACAAATTCAGTGAGAGTTCCCGACTTGCAGAATCGTACACGATTGTCGCCAAGCCTGTAGCAAAAAGAAACCAATTCGGCGAGGTTTTCCCTTCGCAATCGATAATTTCCGACGACCGAGAAACGTACATTTTACAACGGCAAGGCGCGACGATTACTTGCTTGACATCGTTGTACTGTTTTCGTATTTTTTGGTATGCTCGTTGTATTTCGTTCGTTTCCGACAACATTTTCGGCAACAGCTTCCAAACAAGTGTCTTCTGGCGACACAAAAGTACAAAAATACTGTTTTTAATCTTTCTAATTAGTGAATTAATGAATTTCCCATCGAGCGTATCAAAGCTGATGTATATTTAGAAACATTTGCGAAGCAGAAATCTGTTCTTTGTTTTGATTAGCCACTTAACTTGAAATTAAAATCAAATTTCAGCATTCTGTTCTTCCAAAATGAAAGAATGTTCGGTCATTTTTTTATCCCGATTCCAGTATCTCGACGCAAAAATAACGGCTTCGAAATCTAATGTGCTGCAAAATCGTGCTTTCGTCGAAAAAAATAATTCCTTTACTCCTTGTAATTGTTTAGTTGAAATGATCTTTGATTTTCTGTCGAAGTTTTACCAAGAAAATCCAGCCAAAAACCAAATTGCAATTGCATCGACTATACTGAAGTCCACTACACTAATAAATTCCTCTGTGAAAAATTCGCACCACTTTCTTTAAATTGAACTTTCAGCTTTCGAAATCGCGTCAAAATGTCTTTCACAACCTTAATTCTTTTTCTTTGAAGCGATTTTCAAAACAATGCTTCAATCCTAAAGTCCTTTGCAATGCTAAAACATAACATCTTTGAAAACTATAACATTACTTTCTGAAGTCGCGACGAAGATAAGGCCACTTATAAACGGCTGACTAATTCCATCTACAGAATCATCTCTGATTCACCATGCAAGTGGGCTGCATGACATCACAGTGGGTATTCCACCTTTTATTCATTTGAATACCGTAGTCCAACGATTCCAGACGGGGGTAGCAATCAAACTAAAAAAGAAACATATGAAAGTTTCCACTTTATAAGAAACTGGTTTTTTTGTGAAAATAGTACTTGGCTTCTAAAAAATGCCAAGAAGATCAGTAATATGGTGTTTCTCCAACGGAAGAAAGTACATCCTTGTTTCTTACAAGAAAGTAGTTTATAAGAAAGTAGTACTCGGCTCCTTAAAAAGTAAATAAAGTTCAGTAGTGAGTTTCTCTTACCCAAGAAAGTATGCGACTAATTTATGCTGGCTTTAGGGGCATAAAGGAGATGAATTTTGCAAGAAAATTGATCAAAAATGAGCTATGCAATATGGGGGATCATATCAAAAAGAGACTGACCCTCCTACAGCCTCTGTTTCACCTTCTTTACGCAACTCCCAAGCCATTACAATATTGCTCCCCCCGGCTCTTTACAACATTGTTAAAATGTTTCTCCGTTGGGCTCGATGTCTTCCAGGGTGCGTGGAAAATGACTCCTACGCTGGCAATCTCCTTTCTTTGTTTTGGCTCACATGGTTGGTCTCAATAGATCAGCATGCGATTACATTCTGAACCAGCGATTCAACTGATTGAATCAATGATTGAAATTGATTCAACATTTTGAATTCTATAAGCCTAGAAAACCCCGGCAAAATCAGGGGGTCGATTGGGAAGACACAACAGCCCTTAAAGATATTTTTCTCCTTGTGAAACCGTAAACTTTTGCAACGGAAAAGGGCAATATGATACTTGCCAACCCCCCCCCCCCCCACCCACACCATAACACATCCACATTTGATAAGGAACCTAGAAACTGAGAAACTGCTAAGTAATGAAAATCCTTCAACTTTCATGAAGATAAACACATTTCCTCATATTTTGTGGCTAGCGAATAGCAATAACTAAATATAGAACTATCAATTTTATTTACAGTCTTGAAATATTTCATCGACTTTCAGCGGTTCAAACTAACCCCCTGCTTTCGAATTAAATTACTTTCTTTCTTTAATATATAAGTACAAAATTGAAATAATTGCAGATATGGTAACAGTACTATAAATAAAGAATTGTTTTGTGCATAAAGCGGTTTTCAGCCAGGGAAATGCTTCTAACGAGGAGTGATTGGCCTTCGCTGATAATTCACGTCTGTCATCTAACATCAGTTCCTCGTGCTCACATTCAATGGCGACCTAAAAAATTAAATAGATAAATTAGGCCATGAAAAAATTAGGCAAAAAAAACCGAAAAGAAACTGTCATGATATTAATACACCAACACAAAAACTAGAAAATTGTTCAAGACTTTTTCACTATCACTTTTGCCAGGCACGTCAGGAAGGGGAGTAGCCAGTATAGTTACTAAGGGGCCTTAAGCCTTGAGAAACCTGCAAAAGATAGGGTATGTATTACAAAGGTTCTTAACTGGCGGGCCTCCGTATCTGCAAAGGCCCGGTCCGTCCCTCGACCGCCCTGACTGTGGCTGGGGAACGAGATACCCCTCTTAATAAAGAAAAGCCCCATATATTTCGCGTTGGAAAGAACCTGAAAGAGTACTTACTAGTATAATGATTTTGCCCAAAAGCACGGTCTCTAGGTAGAACGTCTCTAGGTAGAACGGCACTTGTTGACTTTTGAACTCCATACCGCCCCAGCTAGCCCCCCTAAACGCCCAATGAAAACGGAAAAGGTCACGTCTTCCCTGCTAAAAGCTACCCCAGCCTTGAAAAGTATCGATTTGTCATAGTTTGAGGCGAAACACCCCATAACACTGCACTCAACTCACGCCCCTTGAGCCTACTAGAAATAGAAAAGATCACATTTTTCCTGCATGAATTTACCCCACCCCTGGAAAGGTGTGGATTTGTCATACATTTGGGCAAGCCATCACCACAGCACCTCTAATAAACCCCCTAGAGAATCGAATAGGTCTACATACCCATCCGCCTTGGCTTTCGATGTCATCAAATTCATTTTCGGCGACGAATCTTGACGCATAGTCAACCAGTAAAGCAACTTCAACTTCTGACAGCAAGCCAGAAAATACAACTTCTTTTACAAGATGGAAAATAACAGCAACCTTTGACCAGACTGAACGCGTCAAACGGAAAACTTTGTTTTCGATGACTGACTTAGCGACAGATGAAAATAATTCGTAGGATATTTTCTCTTCGATTTCCAAAGGTGTCAAGAGTTCGCTACGGCCATTGTCTAGTAAATTAGGGATTTCTTGCATGATACAGATACTTATTTCTTCAATTCTTCTTGTTACGTTGGTTATCGGAGTTTCTGGAATTTCAGAATCATCACTAGTGTCACAAGATCTGAAATGAAAGATAATGAGAGTAAAAAGATTCCATTGCATTACATTATATTACATTACATTACATTACATTACATTGCATTACACTACGTTACGTTACATTACATTACATTACATTACATCCCATTGCATTTCCTTGCATTACATTACGTTACGTTACATTACATTTCATTACATTAAATTACATTACATTACACAATATAACATTACAGTACAATACATTACACAACATTACATTGCATTACATTACATTACATTTCATTACATGACATTAGATTTCATTACATTACATTACATTTCATTACATGATATAACATTGCATTACATTGCATTCATTGCATTACATTGCATTACATTGCATTACATTGCATTACATTACATTACATTACATTACATTAAATCACAGATAAATGCATTTGTGCATCAGCTGTGCCAAAGGGTCTTGTTGTAGGCCCTGCACACCCTCTAATTTGTTTCACTGACCCTACCTTACAAGCGTCAATTTTTCCAAGCTCCTGCATGTTATGGAGTGTCTGTAAACTTTTTTCAATCTACTTTTGTTAAATCGGAGGACCTCGTTGTTAATCGCACCGACATTTTCGGCCCCTCCAATCGCGCCGGACAGGCGCCGGAGATTCTTTTTATCGAACGACGTTATCTCGGAGATGACCGACTCCGAGAGGCGGCCTTTTCGTGGGCTGGCTGCTTGACTCTTTCTGTTCACTTTGCATAGATTTTCTCTGTTAAAGCAAGCTATTCGTTCAAGAATTTCTGGCGAAAGGTTTTGTTTATGCGAAGGGTGCGACATTGAACGCAGACCTCTTCGCATTTGCTCACTGCATGCTTCGATGCTGCTTCTTCTCGAGAATGATTCGCATGATGGCAAATTGTTCCCGCTGGAAATCGTCTCAAAACCAGATGCATTATTTAGATATTCAAGAACTATAAGCTTCGCTTCCTCTTGCATTTTTTCCATGCTTATTTCGTTTAAATGCATGCTATAAGTGTTGTTTATCGTTCGCGAACACGAAACTACTTACGCAGGTAGTGCGGAAATACCACGCAATTTCTTTTCGCATGAATAGAGTTTTTGAAAACCTCAAACATTAACGACAAATGCCCGATTGTGAACTTGCGTTTTGAAGACAAACGGCCAAAAGAAAAGCGGACAATTATCTCATTAATTTAATGAAAAGCAGGGGAATTGAAACGGGAAAAATGCAGTTCGTTCATTTTCGATAAAGTTAAACCTCGGATGCCTCGGATGCCTTAAGAAGATAAAATTCAACTGCTTTTTTAAGGAATGGAATGTAATTTCTGCAAAACATAGTTACATCATGCTTTTGGTCGGAGAAACGCAAGAACTGGTCTCTATTATTTTTCTGAGGAGCCAAATATGCATTTATTCAGAACCATTTTCTTATCACAAAACAAGGGTGAACTTTCAAAGGTTGGACTATGTACTATAATTGGAAAAACTCAGTATTTTCGAAGTTTGTTTCACATTTTCTTCTATGCCACTTTCTTATAAGAAGCAAGGTTGTACTTTCTTGGGTCGGAGAAACTCAGTACTGAAATTCATTAACTTTTTTGTAAGGCACTTTTGCTACTGATTTTTGAACTACTTTGTTTAAAAAAAAGTAAAATTTACTTGATGAATTTTAGCGTTGTTACTTATATTTATCATTTATATACACCGTCGCAAGTATTCCTCGAGAATCCGGTGGGCAGCATGTTATAATGCTATTTTACTTTACTGGTCAATTTTTCCTCCCATTAACATGATAAAAACAATATATCATAATGTTTTTTACATCTAAAATGCCCCTCTAGATCGATCTTTCGTCATTTCTGTAAAGGATGTGGTCAACGTAGAACAGAAATTGATTGCATGATGAGTCATAAAATATACACTCTCTCTTATCTACAACTGTCGTAAAATTACATTTAAAACCATGATAGTCACTTCAGGAGGGGGGGGGGGGGTCAGACTCTTAATAACAAAAATAAGAACAAATTGAAAAAAATAACCTTACCACTGCAAGCAAATCTTTTCCAACAAGTATTTTTTTGTCAATTTGCAGGGCAAATATGATTTTCTGTGATATAGTCGTCACCACTCTCCCTCAAAACACAGAACATGAAGTGATGCAGATGTTAAAAACTGTGTGAATGCTAGCAAATACAACTAAATATACTTTTTAATTTAAATAAGTGGGTCAATATCGCCCACAGTCGGTCAGGGGGGGGGGGGTTTCCCTGCTGTCATGAGCAAGAATGCTTTGCTAAATAATCACGAAAAAATTGACCTTAATAATAATAATATATATATATATATATTATATATATTATTATTATTATATTATTATATATATTATATTATTATTACCTTTATTTGACGACTTTGAAGAGTTTTATCGTGAAAGAAAAACGAAAAAGTTCAAAGCCGATGTTTCTAATCGCGAACTTGGAAGAGCTCATATGATAGAACTATATTCCAATTCCTAAAAACATGCAGAGGATCAATATAAAATTTTGTTATTGTTCATTTTTATTGTGAATCCAAAAAGGGGAATGGGGTAAAGGAACGAGAGGGCATTAGCCGCTAATGAACAAATTGCATCTTTCTAGGCGGTAAATTTATGGGAAAATGGTTTTAATTACTGTTCTATTTGTTATATGTTTCTAAACGATTTTGTGTGTTACTAACTACTTTCTAGATAATCAAAATAAAATTTCTCGCACACGAACGCATGCACGCACACGAATGCATGCACGCACGCAAATAAGCTTTAAGCACATAAACAGAACTTTAAAAGAACGAAATCTAGCGGTGTTATAGCTATGCCAAACACCAGGAAATTTTTGTATCACACCTTAAATTTATTGCACATGGTAACAATTACATCTAAGAAAGGCCAGGCAAACATAGTAAAAAAGCAATAAAATATTTGCAAAAGTTTTGCAAATTGGGGCACAAGTACTGTCTATGTCCTTCCACCCTGCATCAGTCAGGGTTACATTTGGGAGGGGGCAGCTTGAGGCCTAGAATTTTGAAAAAATAAAAGTAAAGCAATAAATTGTATAGATTTCCTCTTATTCACAGTTCCAGCATTCTTGCTAGAGATAACCTTTTAAAGGATGGAATGTCTAAGGATTTTGGGTCAATTAGAAATTCATGAAATGAAACATACTTCTTGATCTTAAATTTTCAACCAATATTATAATTTGGGTTTGGGGGTGGGGTTCGCCAAGACCCCTACAATTTCTCCTACTGTCTTGCGCTCCTGACTGCAATGTCCCTGAGAAAATGTGAAACAGGGACCTGACCATGAAATGGATTCTATCAAAGTTCTCGGTGACTATGTCCTAGCATTGATCTATCTATTGTTGCTTAAAATAGGCATAAGCGAATCCGATACCAACTGCTAGTGCTGCAGCTGTGTATGTGCTCAGTGTCCTTGCAGTCTCTTTAGCCATGTCAAAGTAACCAGGCACGACAACATTTTCTGTGCCACCTTCATCAGATGAAACGCTTCCATCAATAGCATCCCTCCAATTTGAATCAACACCAAGCGGGTTGTAAATGTCCCCTCGAAATAAATCTTCCTCTAGGAGTCCATTGTTAGGGTCCATGCCCACCTGAAAACAGAGAATATTTAATTATTAAGCGAGAAAATATGTCACTGAGAAAAGTTCCCCAAAAGTCATCCAGGCGGGGTGCCAGAGGATGGGAGGGGTTGGGGGCAAGAAAATTAAGTTACAACCAGCTTTCTGATGATCAAGGGGGTGCCACAGGGTAAACTGGGGTGGCCATGCCAACCACAACTTTTTCCAAGAATGGATTTCCTAATTTGCCTAAATTCGAAAAAAAAGGGTAGGGGATCATTTCTCCTTATCAATGTAAAAGTTGCTATACCTTCCCCTTGCTTACAAAACATTGATCTGGGGACCCTGCCAATGTTCCAGAGGATATGGCCCTAAAAATGCTTTCTGCAGGAAAACCCCACACTTTCCTTTTTTACTCATTCTACTATGTCCACCCTACTTTTTGGCAACCACCCCTGCTGGTGATTTATGTAGTAGAATCTTAACTTTTCTCTCCATTATCGCATCTCGAAACGTTGAAATATATTACACTCACCCATCCACCTTGCTTCCTTATTTTATCCGCAGAGGTTTCCGTGATAAACCGGGCTGCGTAATCCACAACAAGCTCCATTTGAAAATCTGTTAAAACACCAGAATATAAAACCTCTTTGACAAGATAAAAAACAAGTGCCAATTTTGTCCACACAGAGCTGGTGAACCTTGCAAGCTGCTTCTCAAAAACAGATCTTGCCACGACAGAAAACTCTTCATAAGTCAGTTTTTTCTCTGATTCCAATGGTGTTAGCAGCTCAGTTAAATGTTCATCTAATAATTGTGGGTAGTCTGTCATTATGTCTTGGCTTACTTGATCCAAATGTAGAGCAACAGCTGTGATTGGAGAGTCCAATGTTTCGGTTTTTTCGGCAACTGCAAGCCTGCAAAATCAGAATTGCTTTATAAGCCTCTCAAAGAGTTTGAGACATTTTTATATTCCCCAATCAAGCCCCCTTTGGACAGAGGGAAATGGGACATTGTAGAACACCCAATCAGGTTTTTCTCAAAAGTTTCTCAAAACCCAGGCCTTGGCGATGAAACTAGCCCCACAAAATTTGCCCTTATAACCATCATTCTTGGATGCAACTGTGTTTGCAGAGCATGGCTGATCTTGACAACATTTTGGGTGCACCAACAGTCCCTTTCCTGAGGTGTGGGTGCTTTAAAACGGTACAAAAATTGTAAGGTGCACCACTCCACTATGTGTACCGCGGCACAAACATAAAGACTCAATTAATCAAATATATGAAATAAAACCCAACATTATGTATAAAAGGAAATTAGGAAAAATACTAACTGTAGGTATGGAATATCACGTCGTTTAACTGTACTTTGGCCCTGTTTTAGTTTGTCTTTATCAAATGTCTTGATATCCTGCAAGATTTCCGGTGTTAGCTTCTTTCGCAATGGCTTTGCCATTTTGATCAGCTTCTCCCTGACTTTTGCATCATATTCCTCGCTATTTCTCCTTGTCACGCTACCCTTTTTTCTCTTTACTATCACATCTAAGAATGGTCTCTCACTTGTGTGGATTGTCTTTGCTTTGACAACACTCGCCCCGCCATGCTCCTTTCCATTCCTGGCACTTATTTTCTCTGATGGAAGACTGCTCAAATACTCAAGTACAACCAGTTTAGTTTCTTGCTGCATTCTTTCTAGGCTGTCCTTTTTTAAATTCAGCTTCGGTCTTTCACCCACTCTACTCTGCCTTTTCAATTTAACAGGGGGTTTGCCTTCAAGTTTGCAAAATTCTTGTCCAAGTTTTCCCTTTCTTGAACCGTCTATTTCGTCAATTGCTTCAGTCTTCTGTAATTTAGAGATCTCTTTTGCTTTTGAATTAGTTTTAATTGCTGCTCCTGTCTCCATTTTCTTTCTTTTATAAAAAAAAACTCGAACTTATGTGGGTATGAAAGCAAACACTGGCCCAGAATGAGTCAAAAGTCCAAATTTGGAAAAGCAAAAACAGATACAAATCAACATCAAGTCCAAATCAAACAACCATAATAGCATAGTTTGATGATTAACTGTTGTAAATATTTCTTCTATTCGATAAATATGTTCCGTTCTCGAAACCAAAACTGCCATTTAATTTTCAGATGCATAATTTCCGTTGCAATAATGGAGAAGGAATTCATCACAACAATTACAGTCTCGATTTCACATTCATTCGCGTGGGAGCGCAGAAACACGGGTGGGTAAATTACCCGCGTTTATGACTTGCATATTTCCGAATAAAATCATTTACACTCTATTACCTTCATAAAAGTAATCTTTAAAGAATTGATAATGCTAAGCTGCAATTGATATAAAAAAGCACTTTATAAGCACTGCAATAACTGGACCAATTTTGCTAGTCTTTTTAAAATTACGAATATTTATCATCTTAAGTAAATTCAAAACAATTTCTGTCTCATAAATATTCAATGTTTTATAATGTCTTAATTGGCTACGCCCACAAAATTTCATGTGAACTGGTAGAGTTTTTGTTAGAAACATGTTTTAAACATTTTGGGGAACTGTGGAGGAGCAGAAGGGCCTTAGTTGAAGCCATTATAATCCAGTGTATTTAAAATATGAATGAAAGTCATAACTGATGCTAACCATACATTATAAAAGTGCCCTTCCCCGCATGATAGGGGGTGCCAACTTCTCTTAGGGGAATAGGCTGTGTTGTATCCAAGGATACAAGGATGCGAAACTGTATTACGTCATCGTACAAAAATAGCTCAATGGCGCATTGGATTGTGGGACCGAATCAAAGATTTGCAGTTAGAAATCAAAGAGGAAGTGGAAATAGGAGTTTGTTTTTGTTGATCGAAGTAATTCACACTTGATCGCTTTTAAAGATAGGTTTTTGCAAAGCCAATTATTCAAAGAGAATCACATAGCATATTTTGAAACATTTATGACTATTTGCGGCAATATATCGGCTCAATATTTAATAAAGGAAGACAAATTCTGTGAAATAGGCCCATTCTCTCGCGGTAGCGGTCTTGTTTATTTCTGAAGGCGCCACGCAGCTGTGATCAAAATGTCTATAAATGCAGCATCTAATTGGAAGAAGCATCAAGCAGAACTCCTTTTCGATGAATTTATGAAAATAGGAAAACGGAGAGGCAGTTTGAAGGCGGAAAGGAATGAAGTATGGCTCGCGTATGGAAGTTTGCAAGGTTAGTCATTTGCATTAGTTTTAGAATCGAATTGAAGTTTTACAATAGGACAAAACAATAGAAAATATAAACTGGGGTAATATGTGGCGGCCAGCGTACATCGATTCCACTCTATTTATCTAATAATTCGTGATTAAAGCGACGATTTGACTTGAGTGACGGCTCGAAAAGTATGGTCTGATTATTTTTACACTTTCTGATAATATGAATTTAATCAGCACCATCATCATCATCATTATAATCATCATTATCATCATCATCATCATCATTATAATCATCATTATAATCATCATCATCATCATCATTATAATCATCATCATCATCATAATCATCATCATCATCATCATCATCATCATCATCATCATCATCATCATCATCATCATTACCATCATAATCATCATCATCATAATCATCATCATCATCATTACCATCATTATCATCATCAACATTATAATAATCATCATCATCACCATCATCAGCATCATCAACATCATCATCATCATCATTATTAGCTTCATACATCATCATAACCGCAATCTAACCTCCTGACCACTGTCTACACAATACCACTTATTTGATCATATACAGCATATATAACTTAGATCATTAATCATCAATTAAATTCTAATGTTTTTAAGTTAATTTTTCCTTGAAGGAGATGATGTTGTTGCAGATTCACCTAAAAGGCTTTCTGGGACATTTTCCAGGGAGATAAGAACTCTTCAGTCACGAACACCACCATTGGAAGCTCATGAATTGAAGCAAGAATCAGAGAGTGCCCTTGATAGTCAAGTTCCCCTTCCTCAGTGTGTAGACTCTTCCCCGAGTCATCCCGTAGCTGTTGGAGCATCTGCTTGCGAGGTATTCGCTCAGGAACCCTCTGAGAATCTCATTCACGAAACTGCGATACACATTGCCGATGTTGGTGATGAAATTAATGATCTTTATCAGAAAAAGCTTGGAGTAAGTAAGACAATTTGATAAAAATAACCACAACTTTTCATGATTTTACAGGTTAATTTGACCAGTAAATCATTGACTCTTTTGTTTGTTTATTTGTTTGTTTCTTTGTTTGTTTCTTTGTTAGAATAGCAGTCTGCTGCAAAATGTTTTTTATAAGTTGCTGAAAAATTGTGAGTGCCTCAAACATAGGTTTGGCAGGAGTTTGTAGTTGTAATGATATTTTAAACTGTCTTTTACTCCTGATTGCAAACTTTAAAAAGTTTCAAAAAATTACCATGAAGCAACATTGTCTCATTTTAGGATGCAAAAGAAAGGATTAAAGAGATATTGAATGAAAGAGGCAATAGTATGCCTTACCAGGCATTTGTAGCATTGATGTCTGAAGTTCTTCCCCAAGATAGAGACATTTCTACCTTTTATTTTGTAATGCATCTGTCGTATCACTTGGTTTTTCAATTTCGTTGGTCATTCAACTTTTTCAGACAGTACATCAGTGAAAAATTTTCAACTGAAGCTGTGAGTAATTTGATAGTTTGTGTGATTTGCAACAAGAGTTTTGCCTTATTTGGCAGAGACGCTGAAGTATCCCTATGTGCATTTGCTACTGTGGGAAATTGAGTTCTTTGATTGTTCTGCTGCTTGACTTGAATCCTTTGAGGAAAAGAAGTAGATAACATTGGTCAGCTTGAAAATAGGCCTTGAGCATTTCTCTAAAGAAATACTCAAAATAGTTTATGAAATAAACACTCTAAATTTAAAAAGTTACACTTGTAGACATTGCAAAAAAGTCATTCTTTTGCTCTGTTGTAACAATATAAAAAATTTTCCCAGATACAATTTTTGTACAATGTCAGAGCCAAAATTTGGCTTTGATATCCTAGAATTGCCAAAAAAGTTTGAAAATTCTCATTCTTTTAAACAGAAAATGTTGATGTTAATGTTTATATCAAGAATGTGAAATTCATGAGCATCAAATGATATAAATATGCTAATTTATGTGAAAATATTTCTGATTATGCAGCATTTTTTTGCATTTATTTATTGACTGATTATTATGTTTTGAATTTCAGGCAACATGCATTGAAGAACAATCTTCAAAAGTGGCATCAAAACGATGACAAACCTGGTGACAACAAAAAATATTTTTCTATTTGTTGAAATTGAGAATTGGTGTTGAATTGTAGTGTAGGTTAATGTTGCTTTCAGAGTTAGCCGCACCTTTAAACTCTAAATATTCTAATAAATATTCTAATTGTAAGATTTGAGACAGTTTAGAGATGAAGCTAGGAAATGCATTTCTCTTTAATGTAATGTAAGGCATAACATTACAAACAGATGGATCTAGAAAGTGTTTCCCTCTGGATGAATTGAGAAAATGGCAGCATTGTTAGTCTTTCTCTCAAATGTGCTATAGATCTAAAAACGTTTTTTTTTGCTAGACCTTGTCGAAGTTAATTAGATTTTGAAGGCAAAGATGGGCTTCAGTAGAATTCATACTTGATCACCTGGTTTATAATAAATTCATGTGATCAAAAACTTAAGTCAATAGTGAAGATCACAACTTTCATGTGATCAGTGAAGAGAATCAGTGATTATAAACCACAACTTTCATGTGACCAAAAAGCCAGTGGTATCATAGCCAGGGTACCTGAAAAGTGCCCAACATTTGCTGGCTAGCCTATCTGAATGGCCTTTTTGTACCAAAATGAACATATAATTTGAAAAAAATTTTAGAAAGATTTTCCAAAGTCATTGGCACTCCACCTATTCTGGGATTGTTGCCACATCATGATAAACCTTCTAGTACCATCCTCAGGGATATTGTAGGAACCAACTCTTTGCAAAGACATTGAAAAGTTTGGTATAATTAACTTGAGAGTGTCGTTCTTGATATCATCAAAATGTTCCACAGCTGATCCCAGAATCTAAAGATTTAAGGCCACACTTTTTTAGGAAAATGTGATGTAAATCTTCCTATTTTGGAAGTTGATAGTTCGTTTCACATACTTGTGATGAAATGATTTTAAAAGTTGTGAGTTCAAAAAAAACGTGTTTTGAGATTTTGGTTTATTTTATCATGTTTGCCACTTTCTACTTCAAGGACAGGATGGGAATATTTAGACCTAAACTCTTTGAAGGTTATTCGTTTCTGTTCATGGAAAATTGTTCATAAGATAGAAGTTCAGTACTGAGTTTCTCCAATATAAGGAGAAATTTCACTATGTTTTGTCCCAGAAATTATTTTCCATTTCGTGGGAAAATCTCCTTCTAGTTTTTGTTGCTTGACTGGGGAAAATTTGAAAGAAAATCTGTTTTGATGTGTCAAGAATTTCATGAGGCAAGGCAGTTGTTCCGCCATAAGTGTAAGATTTTTAAAAGTTAAGTGTGTGTGATACTAAGTTTTTCATAAAGAGGTTTCTTACAAAGCAGTTTCTTATACAGAGGTTTCTTGTGATAATTTCTGTAAATTGCAGATTGGGAAAGATAGAAATCTAAGTTAAAATGAGACATCAATACACTCATTAATTGAATTAAGTACCTTTAAAACTAAATTATGATGACTTCAAAGAGTTTCGTTGCTAATTTGCAACGAAAATGCACTTGAAAATAAAACTTAACATCATAACAACTATATTTAAACACTTAAAATGATTGGAATTTATTTAAGGTTTTTAGATACCGCCCTTCATTCCATGAGCAAATGTATCTAGGACTTGTTTATTAAAATGGAGCGAAGAGGCAGTACCCCCTTTATGTCAAATTTTCTCTAACGCGAAGGCATCAACTTACCCTGCTTGAACCCAAGATGGCCGGGGGTAACAACATTGCTTCAAAACATCCTCGTCTAATAAAATAATTCACAACGTCATTTCGCTTATGATTTCTATTTTACTAAAACATGTTATAGATCTGCGCATCAACTTGACGTTCTACGGCAGCCTATTTAACTTTGCGCCAATTTACGGCGTTTCGCCGGCGGCCAAGCGGCGGTTAATGTCTTCTATGACTGGCGGCAAGTCGTTTATAGTATCAATGACGTAATGTGCTCCAGCATTGGCCAAAATGTTGTAAGATCTCTGCAATCTGCGTTCATAATCATCTGATGATAAGTTTGCAATCTCCTCTTCGTTCAATGCGACGTAGTTTCCCTGAAAATTGAACACAATTATCTCTTATTTCAAGAAATGGTTTCTCATACATAAAATTGTAGTGTTAATGTAGCCCTTGGCGTACGACCGTGTTTAAGTTAAGAGAACGGGAAAAGAGAGAGAGGGGTAATAAAAGAGTTCTACAAGGATAAGAGGTGAGAGGGCGACGGAACAGGACTCCGCTTTTTAAATCAAAGGCCCCAATAACATTTTTAAGCGCCATTTGCTACCCCTGTTTCCCTTACAAGAATGCATAATTATTGCAAGGAACTTACTGTTCTGGCCAAGCCAACACTCCAACATCCGGCTAGAATGCCTTCCCTCACACCATCCGCCGTATCATCTACTTTAACAACTGCCTGGATTGGGTTTACATCCAATCTTATGCAATTCGCCCAAACCATGTAGGGGAATGGTCTTGCTTGAGGCACTTCATCAGCCGCGACGCAAGCATCGGGAACATACCCTGCTTCCTTGGCAATGCCTCTCAGAATGTCAACCATTTCCGTTGTGAAACCAGTTGTGGTGCCAATTTTTAGTCCTAAATCTTTTTGGATGTAGCTGGCCGTTTCCACTGCTCCATCAATCATTTTGGAATAATCTCTGAGGCAAGCGAGCTGGGAAAAGCAAATAAAATGAGATTATAGATGATGAAATAGAAGATGATGATGATGATGATGATGATGATGATGATGATGATGATGATGATGATGATGATGATGAAGATGATGATGATTGATGATGATTGATGATTGATGATGATGATGATGATGAAGATGATTGGGACGATAATGATTAATTAATTGATTATTTGATTGATGTATGTGATAACAATGATGCTAATAATTATAATGATGATGATGAAGAATATGATGATGATGATGATGATGATGATGATGATGGTGATGATGATGATGATGATGATGATGATAACTATGATTATGATTATGATCATTATGATGATGATGATTAGAAATAACTCAGCACAATACCTGCATTGGCACAAAATTCTCGTACATCCTGTCTATATCATCTTCATCCGGGTATTTTCCAAACTTCTCAAACCACCTCCTCCTCACTGGTTCAAGATGCGTGATCTTCCTTATATGGACTTTTTTATACGTGCCCATGGGCTCACGTGCTTCCTCCATTGAAATTGGAACACCTTCATTTTTGAAGACTTCTACAAATACCACTGCGGGGGCATATACTCCGCAGTCTAGCACAGTTCCTGCCCAATCAAGAATTACTGCCTTCAGCTTGCCTTGATACTTATGAACAGTTTTGTACTCAGTTCTGGGATTCGAAAGGAGGCTTCCTGCGAGAAAAAAATTACTGAATGGCAACAATGTTTTCATAGTTTATTTCACCGAATGCAGGCTTTGTGCAGCTTTCATTCTATGCTAAAATAAGCAATAAAATTGCCTGGCAGTTTATGCTTAAAAATTTGCTTACTTTCATGTTGTCCATAGAATTAAGCTAAAGAAAGCGGCATTGAACTGAACGACAAATATTGCCAAAAATGTCCCAGCGCATAGAAGTATTTTGGAGACAATTATTGTGTTGAATTTTTCTCCATGTCTGAAATGCAACAAACTTGATAGGGCACAGGGGGGGGGGGCAAACATTCCTTGAAGGGCATTTTAGCAAAATCATACCCTGTAAATTGTAGAAAATCAAACAAATTGTGTCTCATTAAAGTAAGGTGATGGTGGACATGCTATCAATTCTAACAGAGGCAGAGGTTGGCACAATCAACTAATCTGAAATATACGAAATGCAATTGGGCAGGGCACTTATTGCCTCCTCTGCCCCTTGAAAAAGAGCGGCAGTCCCATTGCCCCCCTTTTCCGCTATCGCTGGCCCGTGTATATACTCTACGAGTGCAAGACGAAATTAGCATTTCAATTCTTCCGAAGCTATCATTCTAGTCCAGCAGGATTCTTCTAACACGCTATTAAGACTGCAATATTGATCGATAACAATTGTTTATTGAATTGCGCCTAATTGATCACATGAGACTGCGATCCTATTGTATTGAGTGCTTGATATGGTCACAGATAGCTGACCTCAACAATAGTTCCTGAGGCTAAAAGATTTAATTGATCATAGTATCTGTTTAACTGATCACATGATTTGAGTAACTGGGTCACATGATTCTACAGGTAGCGCATGGGCCTTGCGAGATAATAAACAATAAACAGCAAGACAATCAACATATCCTGTTAATTCTCGCTGAGCAAGTCATGTGATTGTAGGCGTTGAGTGTGCTTGATAATTTCCGGGCAAATGTCACGAAAACTTTATTTTTTAAAGACTTATATTTTAATTGCTTTCAAATCTATTCCTATAACGTCAATATTCATTGGCTGTTCCCAAGTTACAAACCCACGCTAACCGAAGTAAAATATAGTTAATATTTTGTTTCAATTTTCAAAACATGGTGAACCTTATTTATGAAAAAAACTCTAGAAAATTTATTTGAATTTAGGAAGACTTAGGTTTTATAACTTGCTTGCGTGGTGGTTTCGTAAACTTTGCAAAAAAGACAAATTTATTATAAAACATAGTGTTATTGAGGGAAGAAATAGGTAAAGATTATATTGAGATGAATTTTAATAGGGAACTCACCTTGGCGTTGGGTTAATGGCTTGGCCAATCGATCTGACGCCTCCATCGTTCGATCAACATAAACAGCCTGGCTGCTCGCAAGGCGAATTAGCGGAGCAGTGGCCTGTCTTCCCTTGGAAAGGTGCTTCAAAGCTGTCAGACTAACTAACCTCGCCATCTTCTTTACTTCCCAGCTGAGAATATTTTCTGCTTTTACTTGTTAGTTGCAAATGACGCACTTGAGTCTAACTATTGTTTGATTCCAGCCAATCAAAAAGCATATTTTAGTAATCCTCTATCATGCAAAAGCCAATCAGATCTCTCTGTTATAGTCTATTGTTTTATTTAACCAATTAAAATTGCTTATTATGATATTATTGTCTTTTAAACCAATCACTTTGAAGTATCTGGCTTTGAGTCAGACCTGGTCTAGACCTGTTTTTGTCAATGTGATTTCTTTTCCAAAACAGGGCATCTCGTGACCCACTCGTGGTCTTTGAAATGAAAGGGGAACGAAAATAAATAGAGTTTGAATAAAAAGACAAGTTACATGTTTGAAATTATAATCCCCAGGATTTCCTGCAAAATGACAAGTGTTAAATCGTTTGAAATACCGCTTGGAAAAGTTTGAATAAAATTGGGCCTAACATTTAAACTTTAACCATGCTTTAACTATTGTTTCTCAAAATTGTAAATTGTTGTCTCGCAAGTTTCTTGACTTAAAAAATTAAGCTTTGCAATAGCTCTTATATTAATATCAAACTTCATTTAAAAGAAGCATTGCCATTTTAATTGTCTGAAAATATAACCATTCCCTTGTCCTTCGCGTGTCTTCAAATCCACCTGGTGTATTTTATTGAAAATTTTCCATGCAACCAGATGTCTTTCTATACACAAGGTGTTAGGTAAATTACAGGTTACTAGGATTTTAGCGGCACGAGGCGTTTAAAGAGCCTTATTCTGCCGATATATGAATTGCTTTTATAAAACGATTCTTATTTATATTTGCTATGATATTTTCTTTAGAAGAAAGTTGGCAACAAGCCATACCACGGAAACATTCTTGAAAATCGCATGGTTTCAGACAAAACTTTAAAGCTTTTATCATTATTTCGTAGCACTTTAAAGCGCTAAACTATTGGTTTGTGACCAACACTTTCCAGAAAATTGAGCTTTTGTTGGCAACAAAGTAATCTCTTAAGGTTTGATAAACTCGGTACTAACTTTCTCAGCTTTTATAGGAGCAGTGTTATTGTAGGAAAAAAAATTGCTATTTTTCCCCGTAAAATCATATGGGGAATTATTTTTCAAATTTTGAACAGATGATTGCTAGATTTATGTCAAACTTCCCCAGTTCTGATGTTATTTTACTTTGGAAAAGTCATCACACGGACAAAGAACAGGTCTAGACCAGGTCTGACTCTTAGCCTTATACATCAATGTGATTGGTTTAAAAGACAATAGTCTCTAGATATGCCAATTTAATTGGTTTATAGAAACAATAGATAGAATAGAACGCTTTGATTGGCTGTTTAAAGACAATAAGTGCAAAAATTCCGTGCATGATTGGCTAGATTTAAACAACAGATAGACTAAAGTGCGTCATAAACTACTGGCGAAAATAAACTCAGAAAAGAAAGGCGAGAACTAAAGATGGCGAGGTTAGTTAGTCAAGCAGTTTTGCGGCAGCTTTGCAGAACAAGGCAGGCCGCTCTTCCGCTGGTTCGTCTTGCAAGCAGTTCATCTGCCCATGAAGATCGAATGATTGAGGCTTCAGATCGCCTGGCCAAACCATTAACGCAACGCCAAGGTGAGCTTGCATCAAGATTACCTATTCCTGTTTATAAACTGCGTCATATAGAAGATCAATGCTTGAAATCATTACATGCGTTTTAGAAAATTTTGTAGAATATCATATGATGAGACGGAAGCTAAATTTTATTTATCAAATTGTTAAGTATAATCACTTTATTTTCAATCCAATCTGTTATCAAAAGTTTTTGAAAACGTTCCATGAAATTGAAGCAAATTTATTCAGGGTTGCTATTTCGTATGAAAGGTCTTGTGTTCTAGTTTTAAGCTTTATCACATGACCAATTTGCAAGAAACCATTTTTAAGTTTTTCGCATAGCAAACTGTTACAAAATCTACAGTTCTTTTGCACTTCTTTGCGAAATATTCGCTATCTAAAGTTAAGTTAAAACCTTTGAATATAATTTTTAATAATATTATAGGCTTTTTTACAATCTATTTTTTGCGCTCGAAGCTCAAACTCAAGGAAGAATTGGAGACATCACTCTCTGACTCTATAAAAAGTTCACATTTAAAGTTACTAGCCGCGGATTTCAGGTTTCATACGCTATTCGTGACAAGGTCAAGATATTCTGAAATATTTTCGTCTTCCTGTCACATGGTCTTTTCATTCGAACACCAATATCCTTATTGTTTCCTGGTGTATTATTGTTCTTTCTGGTGTCACACGCTCTAAATGTGATCAGTTGCATAAATCATATGAACAGTTGTTGTTGGCAAGTTAAATGCCGGAATTTTAGGCCAGGTTCAATGTGATCACGTTCAAAGATTTCAGTTTCTTTCGAATCAGAAGAGACCCTTTGGATTTTTTACAGCCTTACTTTGAAAATCATAATGCCACATTTCACTTTTTTGAATCTGGGGGCACGGGAGAGGGTTGTAACGTTATCCATCGTGGGGAGCACATTATTGATAGATTTGTCCATGTGTCCATCAGCTTCACTTAAAAAATTTTATTGTTTAATGAAAAATCCAGTTTTCCCCAAACACAGAGTAAAATAATACATTAATGAAAAAAGGAAACACTTTAATTTACGAAAACTATAAAGAACGAGTTCAAAATTTTCATCGCAAAAGGCCTTTTACTCTGTTTATAATTTTTCCATTCTTCATATGGCCTAACTAGTTATTTTGTGTTTCTAGGGAGCCTGCTTTCGAATCCAAGAACCGAATACCGAACTGTTTATAAATATCAGGGAAAGATAAAGGCAGTAATACTTGATTGGGCAGGAACTGTGCTAGACTGCGGAGTCTATGCCCCCGCAGTGGTATTTGTAGAAGTATTCAAGAATGAAGGGGTTCCAATTTCGATGGAAGAAGCACGTGAGCCAATGGGGGCCCACAAAAAAGTCCATATTAGGAAAATCACGCAGCTTGAACCAGTGAGGAGGAGGTGGTTTGAGAAGTTTGGAAAATACCCGAATGAAGATGATGTAGAGAGAATGTTCCAGAACTTTGTCCCAATGCAGGTATTGTGTTGTGTTATTTCTAATCATCATCATCATCATCATAATAATCATCATCAACATCATAATCGTCGTCATCATCATCATTATAATCATTAGCATCATTGTTATCAAATACATCAACCAATCAATCAATCAATCAATCGATCGATCATCATCATCATCATTATAATCATTAGCATCATTGTTATCAAATACATCAACCAATCAATCAATCGATCGATCGATCATCATCATCATCATCATCAATCATCATCATCAATCATCATCATCATCATCATCATCATCATCATCATCATCATCATCATCAATCATCATCATCAATCATCATCATCAATCATCATCATCAATCATCATCATCAATCATCATCATCAATCTTCATCATCAATCATCAATCATTATCATCATCTTCATCATCTTCTACTTCACCATCTATAATCTTTTTCCATTTGCTTTTCCCAGCTCGCTTGCCTCAGAGATTATTCCAAGATGATTGATGGAGCAGTTGAGACGGCCAACTATATCCAAAAAGATTTGGGGCTGAAAATTGGGTCCACAACTGGTTTCACAACGGCCATGGTTGATATTTTAAAAGACATTGCCAAGGAAGCAGGCTACGTTCCTGACGCCTTTGTCGCGGCTGATGAAGTGCCTCAAGCAAGACCATTCCCCTACATGGTTTGGGCGAATTGCATAAGATTGGATGTAAACCCAATCCAGGCAGTTGTTAAAGTGGATGATACAGCGGATGGTGTTAGGGAAGGCATTCTAGCTGGTTGTTGGAGTGTTGGCTTGGCCAGAACAGTAAGTTCCTTGCAATAATTGTGCACTCTTGTCAGGGAAACAGGGGTAGCAAAGCAAATCTTGAACTGGGGGCGCTTAAAAATGCTATCGGGGGCCTTTGATTTAAAAAGCAAAGTCCTGTTTCGTTGTAAAAAATTTTCGTGTAAGATAGGAACGCTATCGCCCCCTCTCCTCTAACCTCTAACACGTTTATAATTCTTCTATTGCCCCTCTCTCGCTCTTTTTACCTTCTCCCTACTAAAACACGGTCGTACGCCAAGAGCTAGATCAACCCTTCTTTTTTATGTATGAGAAACCATTTTTTGAAATTAGATATCGCTGTTTTCAATTTTCAGGGTAACTACGTCGCATTGAACGAAGAAGAGATTGCAAACTTATCATCAGATGATTATGAACGCAGATTGCAGAGATCTTACAACATTTTGGCCAATGCTGGAGCACATTACGTCATTGATACTATAAACGACTTGCCGCCAGTCATAGAAGACATTAACCGCCGCTTGGCCGCCGGCGAATCGCCGTGAATTGACGCAAGGTTAATTAGACTGCCTCAGTATATCAATTTGTTATGCAGATCTATTACAAGTTTTAGTTAAACAATTAAAGATTAGCTTTCTAGTAATTTTTGTTTGACCGCGTCTGTTCTTTCAGGCCGCGCGGCAGTAGCGTGGATTCAAGTTGTAATCGTCACAAAATTTTCTCTAGTCTCTTGCGAGTGATGTCGATAATTTACAGATAGTAGGGGAAATTTTTTGCCCCTTTTAATTCGTGACTTTCCACGCGGCTGCATTTTCAAAACTAGGTGGGGGAGGGGGGGTTATTCTATAAATTGTTGATGATTGTAGCCTAAATCAATAGATTTAGTTTTAATCTATATATTTTATGCTTCATTTTTACGTTGTTATTTCGTATGATTTTTTTAAGTATTTGTGATTTCTTTTGAAACTTTTGTCTTGCAAATTAATTAAATATTTAATAAATACACAGTCATAAGCACCTATTAGACTTATATACATTTATATATGACGAAGTATGCATCTACAAACGCATATTCAATGAGCCTCCTGGACTTAACGTTGCAACCATGACAGTATTTTGAACAAGAACTGCTTTTACAGAAAAAACTACCTTGGATGTTTTGATATTAAGAACATGAAACTCACAAAGGTGTCTCGCCTGCTACCAACGAGCAGTGATAGTATTAAAGAAGATGCTTACCCCCTGATATTAAGGCTAAGGCAACGAAATTCATGTCCCTGGTACAAGATAAAGCTTATATTTGTCGGGGGGCGTGTTGTTTCATCTTCCATTTTGCAAGGTTAGAGTTAGTTGTAATAGACCAACTGCAATATGAAACTCTGAAATAGTTCTCAATTAATCAATCCAAGGATTTTATTACTTTAATTCACATTTATCCTTTAATTTAAAACACATATTCATTCAATTATTGTTGTATTAATTTAGTAGTTCACATACCCACCAGTATTTACGATTGATTGCAGAAGTTAATACCAAGAAATAGTGGTTTTATTCCTTGCTATATTTTCTGTTTAATTTTCAGCCAGGGGTGAAGTGACTGGGAGAAATTTTCGGTAATTTTACCATTTTGTTGGAATGTTTTGTTTTACTGTGTCCAGTTTTCATTCAGCGTTGAACACAATTGTTAAAATGTTGGGTTTATAAGGAACTGCTGAAAAATGTATCTTTATTTTGCCTCAACAATCAAGCCCAACACGTGCCACGCGGGAGCGCGCGTTTTATCCCGGGGAAAGTAAATTAATTCCCAGTCCTTCCAGCGTGTTTTGGACAGATAACAAGATTGCAAGATGGCGGATCCGCTGACCCTACTGCGTCAGTTCAATATCAACAAAAAAGAGATATCTGAAGATGAGAAATACATTTCATTCGATGCTGTAAGCTTTCTCAAGACAGCAAAGACAAACTACATCATTTGTAGGACAACACCAAAGGAGTACTATACCATCGAAGCACTTTTGTTTTTACTCAAAAATGTGCATCTTTCGCATCCAATTTACGTCCAGAGAGCTGGTGCCGCAAAAGTTCCCGTCGTTCGTTTTCCAGACAGAAAAGATCTCCTCGCGTTTTTAAATGGTGAGAAGGAAAGTACACAAAGTATTGATAAGAGTGCGCCTTTGGAACTGCCTGTTCAGAGAGCAACTTCGCATTCCTCGAAAAGGCCACTGCAAGAAGGGTCGTCGGAGGGAGCTAAGAAAGCCAGAACGGAAGAGGGGCAGGCGAGATATGATATCCAAGAATGGCTTGCCTCGAAGCTCCAAGATAAGAAGGAGGGTGCTGTTACGACAGAGAAGATCAGGAAGGAAGGAAAGGGGGGTTTGAACACTGTAATGTCGGTTGAGAAGATAGCTGAAATCAAACGGAAAATCATCACAAGGAAAAGAGGAACTATTAAAGGAGACGATGAACTAGGATCAGGGATGCTTGAGCAAGCGCCAATGGCACCCACGGCTTTTACTGCAATTCCAGACATGGAGACTGATGTTACAAAGGATATTGTCATGCGAGAGAGGCTGTTGCGTACAAGAACAAGTGTGTTGCAAAGCTCGGGGAAGGTCTTTCTCAAAAATGTTCTTGCAATTCTGCAGTCGGTCAAAGCCAAGGAGGGCGGTAAGGTTGGGCAGAGTAAACAAGAGCAATCGCCAGCAAAAAAAGAAGTGCAAGAAGTGGCCAAAAAGCCTGTCCCTGCAGCTTCATACAGTCGTTATGACCAGGAAAGGTTTGGTAGCCATATTGATAAGGGTGGCTTCAAAATTGATACAAGTGCTACATTTCACGGTCTCAGTCTTGAGAGCGTGAAAGAAGGGAAGAGCCAACGTCATATGTCACCGCATGTACCGGCAAATGCACCAAATAAATCGCCAAGGCAAGTGCCAACAATGCAGAAACCGAGTGGCTTACCCCAAAAGCGGGAATCGAAAACCCCTATAATTATTGTTCCGGCTGGTACAACCTCGCTTATATCACTGCTGAATGTGAAAGACTTTTTACAAGATTTTAAGTTTGTCAGCCCAGAGGAGAAGAAAAAGCTTGGAGTGGTCAAGGAACTTGAAGTTTTGCTTCAAAGGAAAAAGGACATAATGCTGAACCAGCAAATGCAATCTGTGACTGTACCATTACGAGTTGTCGATCAGCCTCTGAAATTGTCACCAAGTGACTGGAACAGAGTCGTCGCAGCTTTCGTCCAGGGACCTTTATGGCAGTTCAAAGGGTGGCCATCCGTTTTGCCCGATGGTTCCCCAGTGGAGATATTCACAAAAATCAAAGGCTACCATGTGAAATATGATGACATTAAACTCGATGCAAATGTAAAAAAATGGGATGTCGAGGTCCTGACAATCAGTAGAAACAGGAGACATATGGACAGAGCATGTGCTCTAAAATTCTGGGAGATACTTGATAAATTCATGGTCAAAAACAAGCCCAATTTACGATACTAAAACTATTTTTGTTCATTTTGGTAATCGGTAACATCTTGTAAAAATTTATCTCACACTAAAGCGGTTTGTAAAGAAGTATAGTAGGTGAACTGCAAAATATTTTGTTGCAAAAAAAATTATTTTAAAAAAGATTTAATTTCGATCTTTCCATGTTTGTTTCATATTAAGAATTGACAGCCATTTAAGATACATCTCTACTTTTAAAGTTTCTGAATTTTGAAGATTTCTGATGAGAGACATTTCTCCTTGGACTTCCCATAAAAATTGTTTGGCATAGTAAAGGCTGTTTATGTCAGGATTTCCTGCCCAATTCAGTGAATGTTTCTTCAACAATTTTTTAATAGTTAAACTTATATAGTTTAATGTAGGAACTCTGCAAAATAAGGAGCAAAAACCAAAGGAAAAAATTGTATATAATTGCTAATTTTATCGCAATTTCAAGTTCTGAAATATCTGTTTACCCCTGTATTGAAACATCATAGATTTTTGGTTTGTGACCAAAGGGTTTGCATCCTCCTACCTTGCTTTAAAATTTCATTGTGGTCACTTTTCCAGGCATGGTACCTTGCTGCAAAGGCTTAATGAGTCTCTTTGGCTACACCCTTAACCTTTTCTTCCCCACAAAGCAGAAGTTCTTATTTTCCCTTCTGCCACAAAAATGAAAGAGTCAACTTGGTGAATTGTATTTCTTTGTTTTAATTAAAAAAGGACTGTAGAAAAATGTACTCCAAATTTTTGCCATTTTTCTTTTTTCTGCCTATCCATTAGAAAAGTAAAGATTTGTTTTAATGTTTTGTTAGAAGCTGGAACATTGGGCAGGACATAAACTTTTTATCAACCTATACCCTGTCATCTAAGTTGTCATTTAAACGATTTTTTTACGACAAATACATGTAAAATGTCTCCTTATGTCTCCCTTTCCAGCCCCCTCTAATTTCCCAAAGGATTCTCCCTCTCAAAAGACCACCTCCCTTCCTCCCTCCCTCCCTAACAAACAGGGATTGGATGATCTTTTAAGAGGTTTACGCTTAATGCGAAATTTTGATACGGAATTTACATTTTATTAATAACCCTACTGCCCCCCTACCTTAAACAATGCCCCCTTTCGCTCTGGAATCAAGCCTCTTTTTAGAGACGAGGCAAGTTGCTATAGTAACTTGGGAAACAGGCGGGAAGCCACAATCGAATGCTCACTTTATTTGTTGACTGTAAAGAATGTTTTCAATTTGCAGGAATGGCGATTTAATTAAAACCACTTCAAGTTTCATTGTGTAGCTCGTGCAGATAAAAATCGGAAACAAAGAAGGCCCGGGGAAGTAACCGATTGAATTTGTAGACCGCAACAGTGGCTGGAGATAGGTAAGCTACGAAGTCTGCAAAATTAATTAAAAATCCATTTTCACTTTATTGTTTGGCTTTGCATTATTCCCATGACATTTATTCAGCTCGTTTAAAACACCTGCTGTTTAATAATTAATGGGTCATTTTTGTCAAGGGCATGGAAAGAAAAGGGGCGTTAGGCTGACAAATGTAAAACCTTCATGCCCCCCCCCCCCTATATGCGACCGTCCCCACTTGAAAATCCGAGGAATTAGACTCGGGCATTTTTTGAAAGCCCCACATCTTTAAATTATTGAATAAAAAGCATTATTATTATTGAATAGATAAGAAATTATTGTTTTAAAAGCATGCACTTTGCTAAATAATTATCAACACCGTATTAATATGTTGTAATTCCATTTCAAATTCATTCTGATGCGTAAGCGATATCCCCCCCTCCTAACTGCAGGCATCACCCCATCCCACCCTGCCAGGGCAGGTGGATTTACATAATTTCCAACTTTATCAGCCACCCAAACTGGTTTAAACATGCTAAAACTAGACATTTCTCTTCTTCTATAGCCACAATGTCTGCCAAAACTTGGAATACCATTTCCCTTTGTCAATATACATTCTCTCCCCCCCCCCTTTTATATAGGGTTGTTATTAAGCATGAAAGTGAGAGAATCGGGTATGTGAGATAACAAAATGTATCAGAGATCATGTCACAAGTTAGTTGTCCTTCCCAACACTGTTTCAAGCAGGCACACATAGAAAGGGGGGGTATGTTGGGGTTGTCACACCCTCACTTTTTTCTGTATTGGCCCAAAAATGTTTTACATATGAAGAAAATTTTAGCCCCAAATCAATGAAAATAATGAAG
>OZ025199.1:6242166-6259666 GCA_964019065.1 Catostylus mosaicus
TTAGAACAATCTTAAAAAATATCAATTATTTGTTTTGATTTTAGTCTTGAACACCTTGTTTTACCAGTTACCTATGAAATATTTTAGTAAAGCTATGTTTTGGAAAGTAATTTGTAGAGAAGCATCGTTGCACACTTTCTATGGAGTTGGGCCTTCTTAAAATTCCCTTTTCCACTTATTAAGTTGCTAGAAGTGGGGACAGAAGTAAGAGTCTTCGTTCCCACAAGCCCAGCTGATAAATTTCGTGTTGCCGGTATTAAATCACCAGCAATCGAAACTAATTAAATCGGTTTCTTCCTCTCAAAGAGTCTTCTCGATAACAATTTCATATGATTTGCATACTGACTCTTTTAATTAACTAATTTGTAAGGCTTTGTTTATCATCTTGGTTGTTATAGTTACGACGAGACCTGTGTTTTGTTTATTTCTCACAAACGACTGAAGAGTTTACTATTTGTCTCAAAGAGATTTGCTGTCTCTGTGATTTCGGAGGCAGCTTCAGATGCAAGAAATTAGTCGGGCGAGTGAAAGTGTTTCCTATTAAAGCAGTTTCGTATCCATCTTGACCGATTAGAGTAAATTTGCTTACACAGAAGGCAAGGCTTCTTAACGAAAAGTTTAGAGTTTTGTGGTAGAAATCTTGCAAGAAGGAAAATTCGCGTGCAGACAGCAAAACAGAGAAAATTTATCGCGAAACATCTGAACTAGAGCTGGCGAATTTTCGTTAACTACATCTGGAAAACTTCGTGCATAGTCGTCGATTTTCGTAACATATCGGAGAAATGCCGAGGTCAAAACGGCAAGCACATCGTTACTCTGGGAGTAACATCTTTAATGTGAACCATTCCTTAGATTCGATGAAGGAATTTTACCGAACGAGTTATTACGACGATTTCAACAAGAGTCAAGCGAAGAAGGCTTCATGGAGCGCGGGGTCTGTAAAATACGATGTAATACCGCCGATAGGAAACACGAAATCGAGGAACGGGAATGGATCGCTCGCCAGGAGCAAAAGATCATCAAAATCTGAGAGTTCCCTTTCTGATCTTTCGTTGGGTCGCAGTTTACCTGAGTCTTGTAAGTTATTGGCCTAATTTTGCTCCCAATTTTATTCATCCCGGAAAAAAGCAGGAAAATATGGAAAAGAGTACCAAATTGGAACAAAACCAAAAAGATAGAAGCTTTTGTAGGAATATAGAGCCTAGACATACCGCAGTTCAAAACCGTAGAATCCTTTTTGACTCCCTCCCCTCCCTCCGAATTTATGGATACACCTGGTTATAAAATCATCGCCCCCTAACCTATAGATCCCTACATGGTGTTGAAAAAACCCCCTTTCTATGATATTTTGCACAACTAATTTGAAGGGGTAACATTTTGCTCCGAACTTCTTTCACTTAACTAATAGCCCCCTGCAGATGCCATATGGCGCAGTATAAGTTACTGCAAATCAAAAAAAAACCAGGGGGTAATGTTGTCAAGATTTGCAAAGTTGATCAGACAACTCCACTGCAAGTTTTTTAAAATAAGGATATTTTCTGTATTTATGTACCCCCCTGCAACATTTGCTTCCACAGTTATCTGTCTGTGAGTTCCAAATGGCACCAGGAGGCAATGAGTTAACTCCGCACTCCTAAGAAGCTGGACTTTTAGTTTTAGTATTCCCATTGCGCTAATTTAAACACCTTTTCTTAAATTGCTGTCACTGATAATTGATTTTCTCGCCTTTTCCTATTCCCCCGTGAGTTCTTTATCAATGTTCTAGAGTTCTCTTTTGAATTTCTCAGCAAATTGTTCAAATTTTAATTACCTCTGAACTCTCATGTGAATTCGAAAAGCGTTTTTCCTTGTTTACTAGAATGTACTCTTGAAGTTATTTCAACCCTAACTCGGGCTACGTTCACACGAGCAAATGTGGATCGGATCTAAACTGGATCCAATCCACTTTTGTTTGGGATCTAAACTGGATCCAATCTATATTTGGTTCGGATCTAAACTGGATCCAATCTGGTGCGGATCTAAACTGGATCCAATCTACTATTGGTTCGGATCTAAAGTGGATCAAACCTACGTTTGGTTCGGATCTAAACTGGATCCAATCTGGTGCGGATCTAAACTGGATCCAATCTACTATTGGTTCGGATCTAAAGTGGATCAAACCTACGTTTGGTTCGGATCTAAACTGGATCCAACCTGGTGCGGATCTAAACTGGATCCAATCTACTATTGGTTCGGATCTAAACTGGATCCAACCTGGTGCGGATCTAAACTGGATCCAATCTACTATTGGTTCGGATCTAAACTGGATCCAACCTGGTGCGGATCTAAACTGGATCCAATCTACTATTGGTTCGGATCTAAACTGGATCCAACCTGGTGCGGATCTAAACTGGATCCAATCTACTATTGGTTCGGATCTAAAGTGGATCAAACCTACGTTTGGTTCGGATCTAAACTGGATCCAACCTGGTGCGGATCTAAACTGGATCCAATCTACTATTGGTTCGGATCTAAACTGGATCCAACCTGGTGCGGATCTAAACTGGATCCAATCTACTATTGGTTCGGATCTAAACTGGATCCAACCTGGTGCGGATCTAAACTGGATCCAATCTACTTTTGGTTCGGATCTAAACTGGATCCAATCTACTTTTGGTTCGGATCTAAACTGGATCCAATCCACTCTTGGTTCGGATCTAAACTGGATCTAATTTGAAAGAGATCTAGAAGTAGGTTGGATAGCGGACCATAACTAGAAGTTTTATATGATAGGAAGGGAAAGAAGAACCCAGCGAAAAAAAATGTTACTGCGAAAAAAAATGAAAGATTACCCACTTAAGTATTTCAAGTCATTCGTCAATTCACTTATTCAATCATTTTTTTGTTCATTTTATCCCCTATTCATTCGTAAACTTATTTATTGCTTCACTCATTAATTAATTAATTCTTTCATTTGTTACCTCTTTATACATTTCTCATCATCTCTAGCATCTCATCATTCATTTATTCCTTTAGTCATTAATTCATTAATACTTTTAGCAACTCATTTATTTATTCGTTCACCATTTTAACTAATAGTCACTTTCGAGATGCATATATCCTTATAATATCTATTTAAATCTACTGTTTTTAATTTTTAACTTCAAATACCGTTACAGTTTTCTTACACTTAGCTTTTCACTTTTCATTTAACCCTTTTCTCTTTCAGTATTTCTTGACAGACCTTCCAACAGCAAAACCTCAAGTCGCTTGAGTGGAGAAGATATGCAAGGATTGACACTTGCTCAAATTGAAAGAAAATTTAGAGAAAAGGTTTGTTTCTCATTTGTATATATTGTTTTGTATTGTATAATGTTTTATTGTATTGAATTATATTGTATTGTTTTGAATTATATTGTATTGTATTGTGTTGTAATGTATTGTATTGTATTTTATTGTATTGAATTATACTGTATTGTGTTGAATTATATTGTATTGTGTTGTATTGTATGGTATTGTATTGTATTGCATTGTATTTTATTGAATTATATTGTAGTGTATTGTGTTGTATTGTATTGTATTGTATTTTGTTGTAAATTTAATTTTTTTATATTTATTTGTATTATATTTTATCTCACTTATCATTATACTTTTTATTTAATATAATTGATTCATATATTTCAGATTATGATGAAGTTTTCCGATTTGAAAAGGGCCTTTGTTGCATTTGATAAAAACAAAGATGGATATGTAACTTTGGATGAATTAAGAAGAGTTCTTGTTCATTTTGTATTTTCATTGTCAGATCAAATGTTTTCTCAGCTAATGGAAAGGTATTTAATTCCATTATTCACATTATTCTTTGATTTATGATCAATTGATTTACTTAATTGGTCATTCCTTCATTCATTCATTCACTCACTTATTTTTCGTTTATTCTCTCATCTTTCATTGACTTCTCCTTTACTTAATTGCTTCATGTATTAATTAATTCATTCATTCATTCTTTCATTCATTTAATCATTTATTCATTCATTCATTCATTCGTTGATTCATTCATTCGTTGATTCATTCATTCATTCAATCATTCATTAATTCATTTATTTACTTCAGTAAGCTATCCATTTAACAATCGAGAAATTTATACCTTTGTTAATTTCTTTATTAATACTTAACCAACTCAATCTATTAATTAAGAAATTAGATAATTAACTAAAATTAATTGATATGAATTTTGAAATAATGTAAGTTTTCAGTTTTGTAAAAAGTGAAAGTGAAAAGCTAAATGTAAGAAAACTGTAACGTTATTTGAAGCTAAAAATTACAAACAGTAGATTTAAAAAGATATTATAAGGATATATGCATCTCGAAACTGACTCAATCCATATTAGTTAAAATGATGAACGAATGAATAAATGAGTTGCTAAAAGTATTAATGAATAAATGAATTAAATGAATAAATGACTAAATTAATGAATAAATTATGGATGTTGGAAGTATAATGTATTAAGAAATGTATAAAGAAATATTATATGAATTAATTAATTAATTAATGGGTTCTAGTTCTGGTCCGCTATCCAGTTTTTAGCTTTACTTGGTTTGTGTTTACATCTAGATGCGGAGTCCGCGCTACGCACAAGATCCCGTATGATCATTTTTTGGACAAATTCAGACATCCTGTTGAAGATGGAAATGGGCAGACAATTCCAATCAAGCCTAGTCACAAGTGAGTTCTCTTCGTTTTGTTTGTTTGTTTGTTTGTTTCATTTATCTTTTAACCAAGTCTAGGGTGCTTGCAGGTATCAAGCTAATGTGGGCCTTGGGCGCTTAGGTCTATGCCCTTGAGATATCTCCTGAGTACCCATTCACTGACCTCGGAAGGATGAACTGCTTGGTTGCCTGAACAGCGTTGATAGATGTACTCCATTCATCGTCTAGACTTTCAAGCCTCTTGTTTTATTTCACATTTTGTCTTTATCTTTCGATTTATCAACGATTTTTATCGCCGTATAATCTCTTTTCTTTTCTTTACAAGGGTGAATCCAATACGAGAAGCTCTCTCTCCAGTAGATATGAAGGAATTATGGGAGCGCCTTCGCAACCATATCGTTAATAACTATTCCTCCGCAAAAAAAGCTTTCTTGGCGTTTGATGATGTAAGAAAAATGTATATCTATTTTTATTAAATGCATTTCACTTTGCAAATAGTGGACTAGCCATCGTAGCATGATCCTGCTCTATTGCTTAGCATTCAGCATTAAATGGAGATGAGCATGGCAGTTAAACACACGGTGCTACCAATGGACTAGCCATTGTAACATTATACTGCTCTATTGCTTAGCATTCAGCATTAAATGGAGATGAGTATGGCAGTTAAAAACACGGTGCTACCAATGGACTAGCCATTGTAACTAAAATTTTCAATATTTTTAATACTTTTTAGGACAAAGATGGAAGAGTTAGAAGAAGAGAGTTTCGGAAAGTTCTCGAAACATTTCCATTTAAATTGACTGAGGAACAATTTAACAATCTGATGTACAGAGTTGACCCTGAAAGCAAAGGCTACATTTCATATCATGAATTCTTGGAGACGTTTGAAAGTAAAGAAGGCGAGGTTTGTAAACAAGTAACGTTTCAAGGTTACAAAGACCCTTAAGGCTATATGTTTCAACGTGTATTTGGTCATATTAACCGCTCCGGGGTTATAGAGTCAATCGAGAATCAAAACCAATTAAGCCTTTTAACCCATTGATGGTTACAAGAACTGCAATTTTATACATTTTAATTGGTGTTATGAGTCCCTGTGACCAATAAATGGTTAATGAAACCCAGTGAGCTTTTTAACCCTTTCATGGTCATATGGACCGTAATTATATACATTTTTATAGTGGTATGAGACTCTGTGACCATTAAGGGGTTTATGAAGCCAAAGGTTTTGCAAGTTTCTTTTAAAATCTCACCACTTTGTTTTGTTCTCTTGCAGGGTGCACACCCATGGCTTCACGGTGAGCGAAAAATCAACAAAACGAAACCGATGGCGAAAATGAACCGACAAATGGTGAGTAGGAATTGATTGATGATTGGTGATTAGTGATTGGTGATGATGATGATGATGATGATGATGATGACGATGATGATGATGACGATGATGATGATGATGATGATGATGATGATGATGATGATGATGATGATGATGATGATGAAGATGATGCTGATGAAGATGATGCTGATGATGATGATGATGATGATGATGATGATGATGATGATGATGATGATGATGATGATGATGATTTTTATGATATATTTCCTTATCATTTCCAGGCAGAAGAAGTCTTGCGAGAAAAACTCATGGACAACTGGTCAACCATCGGAAAGGCCTTCATGAAAGTTGACGAAAACAGTGATGGGTTCATCTCGAAGTCTGAGCTCAAATATCTTCTAAATCGATATCATATACCAATTACTGAAGAGCACTTTTTACAGTAAGATTCCTTTGCTCACTTTGTTAAGAAAATTAAGCAAATTTATTGACAGTAGGTTACTATGCAACTAAAGTCTCGAAATTAAGCCATTGGGGGCTCAACGAAGAAGCTGTGAGCATACTTTATAAGTAATAAGTTAGTAAGCAACTAGGGCTAGATTCGCTTCAGTTTTAAGCAAGATTTAAGGCTCAATCAAGGAGCTGGAAGCAAATCTCTGTAAGCAATAGATTAATAAACAACTAGTGTCATATTAAAATTAAGCAACTTTTATGCTTAATGAAGAAGATGTAAGCAAATGTTTAAAAGTAATAGGTTTATCAGTAACTAGACCTAGATAAAAGCTAAGCAACTGTACTCAACAAGCGAGCTGTAAGCAAACTATTATAAGAAATAGGTTAATACGCGACTAGGGCTAGTATCATATAAAAATTAAGCAACGTATATGCTAAACGAACGAGCTGTTATTAAGCAAATTAAGATTAGATACATATTAATAAAATTATTATAGTTAATTTCGTTTTATGTGGTTTCGAAATCTTAATTCTTCTTAGGCTGTGGAAGGGATGCGATGAAAATCACGACGGCAAAATTCAATATCAAGAATTTTTGAAGAGCCTTGTGAGTAATTTTCCAACTTTTGCCTTGGTGTTTCAAATGTTTAGGGAAATATTTTCTGATTTCTCTTTGCTCTCAGTCTTGGCGTTGAGTTACCAGACAAATAAGTTTTCGTTTGGACCTAACATTTTCTTTGCCCCTTAATTTTTGAAAATAATTTCGACCCCCCTAAATACTGGTTCTAGAACCCCCTTATATAGAGACTTGTCTGTCATCTCTCCTAAAAGGCAACATAGCCATGTCTGAACCTTCCGGCATCTGGGGCCAGATAATAAAACTTTTGAAACCCCCCTAATTTTTTGCCCCATCCCATAGCATCAGTAAAGGCTGATCTCTTCGTAAAATGTTGTGGAAGAGAATGTCAAAAATATAGATTCGCAGTAGTAATAGTAAACATGTTTGCCTGTTCAGATTCCAAGATACATGAGTAACACAAAGCCACATTGTATAAAAATAGCGTGTGGCTAAGACGTTCTCACTACCGTCGTGGGATACATGCTTGCGTCAGACCAACTCGAAAGGTCAAACGGAAGCTATATGAGGAGAAATTCAGGGCATGATTAATTGTTTAAAACTGCCTACGTCTAGTCAGGCGCGTCGCTAAAGGGTGGTGTACAGGGGGTGATGTACCACCCTAAATCATGCGCCTGTTGTCACAACGGAGGGAAAAGATTACATTTTGCGACAGTATTGTTTTTGTTTCGTCCTATTTTCAGTAAGACACGTGAAAGATCGTAGCATAGAAGTTCATTAAATAGGAAATAAACGTTCTAATACTGAAGAAATTAACTAGTTTTAACTAAAGAGACACTTATCCCACATCCTTGCGCTTTCATTTCTCTATAGCCACTCCAATGCTGTCGGATAATCTCAATTTTCAAATCCCATCCCTAAAAGAGTAACTGTACCCTTGCTCCAATCTATTTCACCCATTTTTAAGTCACTTTTTCATGAAAAGATTGTTCATAAAAGCATTCTGAGTTTAATCTTAACCCTTTCACCCCTGGGCGGGCCATATGGCCCAATGACAAACATGGGAAAAGATTAATTTTCAGGGGGCTATGTAAAAAATATTGTAAATGTTCTGATGGCAGTTTTCCATAATAGTTTACTTAAGTTATTTGACTATGCTACCCCCTGAAATACGTAGAATTACAAGGTTTTTAACAGTTAGCTGAAAATAAATCCGGGTGCGAAATGATTAAAGCGATGTCTGAGTTGATTCGTCTTTGGACTGTGAACGCGAATCTGTACCTTTTGGTTTCCAAACCCGGGATAACAGCCTCTTCATGCTTGCCCTGAATTCCGGGATGCGAAAATAGTAAATAACAGGGTTGATGCCGGAATTTGTCAGGCCTAATGTCATCAGTATTACGTAGCATATCTCCTTCGTGTCGTCCGATATTGGAATCAGCCCCTTTGATATCCCATTGGTGGCCGTGACACCATGGTAAATTGAGATTGGTAGAAACGTTGCCAGGAGACAAACAATGATGAGGACAATGGCTTTGGCTACGCGAATATGAGTGGTTGTTTCTTGAGCACGTGATTTCACATCGGTTTTTTGCATGACTTTCTCACGATCGCGAACTATTTTTACGATGATGACGTAACATGCGATCATCAAGGCGAGAATGGTCAAAATGTAGATGATGATGATCGTGCTGTAAACCGCTTCGCTCGTAAAACGAACGAACGGAACTACGATGGGAATCAACCAGGCGATAGTTACGAGAATCGCAACTTTTTTCTTCGGCATGAAATCGTTGTATCGTATCGTTTTCGTGAGATGCGTCCATCTGTCGTAACTAACAAGGGCGATGGAATTGACAGCGGCACCCATTAGAAGCGTTGCCAGATATCGTCGTATTTTATTGAAGCTGCAGTTTTCGCGAAGATCTTGCGAGAAAAACTGCGCGACAAACATCGGCTCGAGGAGAGCGCCGACTAGAAAATCGCTAACCGCCAAAGAGAGGAGAAACACATTGGACCTCGTTTGAAGTCGTTTGTTGCTTATCACCAAAATGAAAACGAGGATATTACCAAGAGCTGATGCCAAGCCTTGCGTGATGTTTACGATGCCAAGGAAATACCTCAAACCTTGCGACACATCTAAGTTGTACAAACAACTAGCCATGTTGTCTTCGTTACCAAGTCTTTCTTCAAAATTGTCTCTTTGTTTTGTCGCGGTGGTCCTTTATACCGAGTACTTTTCCGTTAAGTTATGGTTATAAAGTTATATATTTCGTTATATTTTCAGTAATAAAGTTATACCGTTTATATCTTTCGTGTGGCTTCTCGCTTCTTCACTTCGATTCTAGTTTGAAGTAAACTCTGTTACCGTTTCCGTGTTGATCCAACTTCACGCAAGTTCACGCAATTTCACTTTTTGTCCCTGTGTATTTAGGCGATTTCACACTGCTTGTAATGTTCTTTCACGATGTTTCACGTTCTAGCGTGTTTTGCTACGCCTTGAACTGTTTCTGCCTTATTTCACAATGTTTTCCCAAGTTATTGCACTTTGCTCCAAATTGATTCCTAGTTTCCCACGTAACGTCACTTATTCTCCACGTAAATCCACGCTTTTTCACGAACTGTAAGGTGTTCTGCAGTAATCTACCTCCAAGTAAAACAGAACTTTCTAATGCTACAAAGTTCCAACTTCTGATCCAAAGATGTATTTGGTGTTTTCAATTTATGAAATTCTTTAACTCAAAGCTGGCAGTCAACCAACCATTTTTTCATTGTTCGTCATTTCCCACAGACATAATCGTCAGAATTTTATCGAAACATTTAAAACCGCTCATCATCAAGGTCCTTAATAACATACAAATGTTATCTTGGCGAAGCCGTGTTATTCTGTGAGCCTTCCTGACCTCCTTCCTCACTTTCTCGTTTTCCACTGTGTTCTTTGCCAAAGACCAGAATGATTTGACTAAAACCAGATGTTAACCAGTTCTTTCTGCTAGACGAAATGCTTCCTAGCAAACAAATTCACCAATAAGCGGTTTTGAATTCGACCTTGCGTGCGACCTTGCGTGCTTGCCAATTCCGATAACTGTCTGGGAAAAAGAAAAACAACTCGTTATCTAGATTTTGTGCTGTAGTTTTGTAGCCTTTAGTCCAAAAGATTGCATTTAGCTTTCATTAAAAAAACACCAGACAAATGCCAAGTTCCTTAACTTCTTATTTCAGTTTCCTCATTCGAGAAAAAACGAATTAAACTTTCGTTCTTGACAGCTTTCGTTTTCTTCTTGTTGTTTACAAAAGAAAAAAAACAAACAAACAAACGCATCATTATCGTATCCTAAGTAATTTCATGGGTTATTTCTCGGAAATTAAACGATTTTTAAACAATAAACAGCATGATTTTAATCGGCATTACAACGCCGACGCTTATTTGTAATGGTTAATAGTGAAACAATCTTTCTACTAAGGGCCTATGTACATAAAGGTGGGTGGGCTTATCAAGAGGGCTTCACTTTCAAGAGGCTTTGCTCTGCTACCCGAAACGAATTTTTGACTGCGATTACATTTGGAAAACCCGGCTTACTATCGACCATTGATCAGGGAGCAGTAAGGTGTGCAATAATGACTTGAGGCAGACCAGCCCTCTTTCCAGCTCTACCCAATTGAATACATGACGACCCTCTTTACAAGACCAGCCACTCTTACGAATAGGCAGGATCTTGGCAAACAGAGCTTGCCCTATCTGTACGTAATTGTATTCACAAATCTTTACTTCTTCCTTATAAATACCGAGATCTCGGTGGAAAGAATCTTTCTCGGGTTGGAGGGCTAGGCCTTCTCATGCACCGAGGCCCTGGGAACCAGGAAGCTGAAGCAGACATTTCCTAAAGTTTCTAAATTTTGAGTAATTCAAATGCTCTTAGAGTTATTAATTCTATGACCCCCTTTTAAAGTGTGCTTTTTTGATGTCATTTACTGTGCATAAGTATTATTACCGGGGGTGAAAAGGTTCAAGGTGAACAGTTCAGATTTCAGTTCCAGTTAACCCCGTATCTTTCGATTCACTTGACTCCGCCTCTTTTCCAGTCGGTATCAAAATCCACATGCATGCTCTCAGCCTCGATCTGAACTCAGGAATGCGCAAGTAGTAGATCAGGGGGTTGATGCCAGAATTCGCCATCCCAATGGTCATGAGAACTGCGTAGCCAACCTCTCTTGCATTGTTTGAAATGGGGTAAGAAGCGAGGCTGCTGAATCCAGTAGCGAGATGGAATACAGCCAGGGGGGCGAATGTGCCGACGAAAAATGAAATGATCAGGATTATTGCCTTCGCCGCTTTAATGTGGGCTTTGATATCGCTTGCGCTTTTGCGGTCCATGTTTGTGGAGCTTGAGAGGAACGCGCGGCGATTTTTGACGATGCGAATTATGAAGAAATAACACGTGAACATGACAACGAAGATGGAGATGAGATAGAGGACGACCAATATCTTGTAAACTGCCTCACTTGTGAATCTAATGATTGGTATAATTATAGGCCCAAGCCATGACACAGAAAGCAAAATGGCGACCTTCAATCTTGTCATGTGGTCTCTGTAATTAACCGTTTTTGACAAATGCACGTAGCGGTCGTAGCTTATTACCGCTATGGAACCAATCGACGTGCCCATCAGCAGCGTGGAAAGAAATCGCCGCGCGGTGTTGAGGGTGCAGTTGTTGCGGTATTCAGAAGAGAAGAACTGTATTACGTGCAGTGGCTCCAGAATGCTGCCTACTAAGAGATCGTTGACCGCGAGGGACATCAAACAGTAGTTGGACCTTGATCGGAGGCGCCGATCTTTCAAGAATATCCAAATAACAATTATATTTCCGAATGTGGAAATTGCGCCTTGGAAGGTATTGATAACACCGAGGAGATAGCGAAGCCACGACACCACTTCGAGGTTGTAAATGCAAGCAGCCATTGTTTTAATATACGATGGTTCGAAGTGTCTCTAGATTGAGAGAATAAGAATGTCATGTGACGGAAAAATTTGAAGGGTTATTTTCGTAAACGTTATAAACGAACCTAGAAATACTCGTCTTGTTTATCTCGTTTCGGTTTGTTTCGTTTCGTTTTGTTGCGCATTTAGCATTAGCTGGTAGGGTTACCAGTGAAATAATTAAAATGAAAGAATAATAATAATTAATCAAAAATAATTAAATGAAAATGAAAGAATTGAATGATTTGCGCTCTCTCTTAGAAATTACTTCTTTATTTTTCAAACACTCGTTCAACACTTATAAACACTTAAGATCGTGATAGTAAAAGTAATTAATTATCATTTAGAAGTTCCTTAGAAATCTAGGCTTCCGAAAACATCCAATGTTTAAGTACTGGTGTTTCCCTGAACTCATTTACCAGACCACTTAAAATGTTAATAAAATCACATTTATCAACCTTACCTTTGTATTTTCGTTGTATTATTGTGCCACCAAGCTAAATGTCTTTGTAGAACAGAACTTAAGCTTCTAAAAGCCGCCTTTCTTGCGAGTTATGCTACCAGGAACCAACAGTACTTTCCTCAGTACACTTTTCAACAGTACACTTTTATAGAATGAGCAAATTGAAATACCAGTCAAGCCAAATCGAAATTTGCGATTTCTTTCGAGCTGTGTTTTCAGATAGCCGAGGCGTATTTGGTCAATGTTTAGGTTGTCAACCCAAATCCAGGCTTTTATTCCTTATTTACATTTGAAAGTCAACCGCAATATCCGAGTTATTTGCTTCACTTATTTCTATCAAAGACAGTTTTGCTTCCGTGTCTGAAATTGCGTCATCACTATCTGGTTCCTTGTGATTAGAGAGAGGGAAGGGGAAGGATGGTCTTAGATGCATCACTTCATGCTCCGCATTGGGAGGATGATTGCACATTTCTTTGCAAAAGTCGCTCTCTTCCCTGCCTAAACGTAACAAAAGTGCTAATATTGTAGCTAAAACCTGTCCTGCGGTGTCTAATTTTTGCCCTGCAGGACGATGATGTTTTCATAGTTGGGAGGGTCGGCCATACCCTGAAGCCCCCTCTCAGGTGATGCCCCTGGGTAGTCTGGGGCGGAGGTTACGACCAGGGGGCAAGGGGGATACCAGACAAATTCTATAGAAAATATAGGGATTATGATTATGTTATGGGATAGGGATATTCTAAATTTTAATAAGATATTTTCATTTAATCATTGTTTTATTTTGAAGTTTTTGATGATATTTTTATGCACTTTTTCCTGTAGGGGGTGGATATCACCTCTGGGGATGTCAAGGGGGTCAGCACAAGAATTACAGATGAAAGTGAAGAGAAAATACAACTTATGAAAACAGATCAACTTTCAAGGTACGAGAATGTAACAGGTTAAAACTATTGAATGACTGACTGACTGAATGAATGAGTGAGTGAATGATTGAATAAATAAGTAAGTGAATGAATGAGTGAATTGATGAATGAATTAATGAATGATTTGTGAGTGAATGATTGATTGATTGATTGATTGATTGATTGATTGATTGATTGATTGATTGATTGATTGATTGATTGATTGATTGATTGATTGATTGGTTAATTCATTAATCAAAAAATGTATTGCTGAATGATTAAGGGGACGAATGAAAGAAGACTTCGAGTATTGAATGAATGAATGGATGAAGAAATAGAGGAATGAATAAATGCATGGTTAAATGATTGAGCGAAGGAAGAAATCAATGATTTAATTAATAGATTATTTAAATATACTGATAATCAAATTAGTAAATTGTCATCGAAATTTCCATCAATTTTTTCGTAGACTCCACGTTGTCAGCAAAAATGCTCTGACAAGAACGAAGGAAATGACTGCAGATGACGTCATCAGTATTTTGAAGGTCATTATCCATTGATATTTTTACTTCCTACCTTAATCATTTTTATCACTTCAAGCATTTATTACTCATTTTTAAATCCTAGATTCTTTATGATCTAGGCTTTTTATATTTATTTCTGCTTCATATCCTTTTTTAGGATCATTTCATTCAGAGGTCCGCAGATTTGAGGAAAACATTTCTGAAATACGACTATGATGGTGATGGAAAGTTGTCGAAAAAGGAATTTAGAATGGTAAATATGTAATATATATCCTGGATGCTCCTAGTACTACCATCAAAATTTTTTTTTTTTGGGGGGGGGAGGGGTTCCAAAGCCCATTGTAAAAGTTCATCTATGTAATAAACATAGACATGAAATTTTGTTCTTTTCTTCGAAAATAAAAAGCCATGTTCTTCGTGTTTTTGAGTAAAATTCTGATCTTTTAGACTTTGCAAAACCTTGGATTGCTGATGCATGATGATCAATTTAAAGAGCTGACAAATCGGTGAGAAAAATATTTATATCCCTTTCCATTTATATACTTTTTTTACTTCGTTCTCTCACATATTGGATTTTTGATAGCTCCTTTGTAATATTTACTTAAATTAGGTAAAATTGGGTATTAAACTGTGCACAATGCTGATCAGTTTTTCTCTTATTTTCAATTCCAGGCTTGGTTTTTACCAAGGGACTATGGCGTATTCTGATTTTGTACACAAATTTGAAGAAATTGAAAAATTCGGTGAGGGTGGAAAAACATTGCATATGAACAATCACAGGTTGGTTTTGTAATCGAAAACTTTTAGAAGGTTTTTTAATACTCATACCACCATTAAAATGTATAGGCTTTACGTATAATGTATCAAAGTGTGTAAAGGTTCACATGGTTTCGTTAACCGTTTTATGGTGAGAAAGACTCATACAAACAATAAATTGTATTTGCATTATGGTCCTTATGACCATGAAAGGTTTTAGAGGTTCACAAGGTTTCGTTAACCGTTTTATGGTCAGAAAGACCCATGCCATTATTAAACTGTATAGAAATTACGGTCCTTATGACCATGAAAAGGTTTTAGAGGTTCACAAGGTTTCGTTAACCGTTTTATGGTCAGAAAGACCCATACCATTATTAAACTGTATAGAAATTACGGTCCTTATGACCATGAAAAGGTTTGAAGGTTCACATGGCTAGATCTAAACTTTTAGCTACAGTAGATCCAAATAGTATTAAAATCATTGCATTTTAAATTCCTTTTCTTCTGTCATGGTTTTCGGTTTTTCTTCGGTTAGATACAATAAAGTAAAGGAAAGATCTGAATCAATGACTGCTGAAGAAGTAGAGGAAATTATGCGAAAGAAAATATCAGAAAGTTTCCAAGTACGTCATTTTTCGAAAAAGATATTATCATCATAATCATCAACATCATCATCATCATCATCATCATCATCATCATCATCATCATCATCATCATCATCACCATCATCATCATCATCATCATCATCATCATCATCATCATCATCATCATCATAACCATAATCATAATAATAATAATAATAATCATCCTCATCATCATCATTATCATCATCATCATCATTATCATCATCATCATCATTGGCATCATCATTATCTTCATCACCATCATCATCATCATCATCATCATCATCATCATCATCATCATCTTCATCATCATCATTATCTTCATCACCATCATCATCATCATCATCATCATCATCATCATCATCATCATCATCATCATCATCATCATCATCATTATCTTCATCACCATCATCATCATCATCATCATCATCATCATCATCATCATCATCATCATCATCATCATCATCATTATCTTCATCACCATCATCATCATCATCATCCTCATCATCATAATCATTGATCAATGTGTTTCCTTTTTTAGACATTACGTCAAGCATTTTATACAGTTGATTCAAATCACGATGCGCAAATAACTCGGCCTGAATTTCGCCGGTTACTCGACATGTTCATGATTCCGATCAATGACACCGAATTTGATCGTCTTATGACCGAAAAGCTCCAAGTAGCGAAAAATGGCACGATCAGTTACCGAGAATTCCTTCGGAGATTTCAGCAGAAAGAGAATCTTCAAAAGGGACATCCGTGGCTTTTTTCACAGCAAAGGTTTGTTACTGTTTTTTGTTAACGTAATCATCGTAACAATCATATTTTTAGTTTTATTGTTTAAGCTTTTACTTTTCCTTATTGATTGATTGCTTGATTGATTGACTGATTGATTGATTGATTGCTTGGTTGATTTGCTGATTAATTGACTGTTTGAATGATCTACTGTTTGATAGTTCATTGATAGATTGATTGATTGCTTGATTGATTGACTGATTAATTGATTGATTGCTTGATTGATTGACTGATTAATTGATTGATTGCTTGATTGATTGACTGATTAATTGACTGTTTGAATGATCTACTGTTTGATAGTTCATTGATCGATTGATTGACTGATTGATTGATTGACTTATCGATCGATTGATAAATTGATTCATTGTTGACTGATTGATTAACTAATTGATTAATAAATGATGGATTGATTGATTGATTGACTGACTGATTGATTCACTCACTCATCTCATTCATTCAGACATTCATTCATACATTCATTCATTCATTCATTCATTCATTCATTCATTCATTCATTCATTCATTCATTCATTCATTCATTCAATGATGATCCCGAACTTTCCCTCTTTTAGCCCAAACACAACCTATGCTTTGAAGAACCTCACAGCCCAAGAGGCGCATTCCTGTTTGAAGCAAAAAGCCAAAGACCAATGGCATGACATTTCAATGGCATTTCGTGCATTTGATAAAGATGGTAACAGCATTGTGACGAAAGAAGAATTAAAATCTGTCTTGCATCGATTTAACATTGCTATTGATAAAGATGAATTCAAAAAGTTGTGGAGAATGTAAGTTTTTATTATTTTTTATATAATTTATTCACAAATAGCCTAATTGGGGATTTGTATGAGAAATTGATTTGAATTTGTATTCGACTCTCTACCCGCAGGCTTCTTACACGCAGACGTTTAATCACGCAAGCTTTGTGCAAGCAAGCTTTGTGCACGCAAGCTTCTAACACGCAGGCTTGCTACATGCAGACGTTAATCACGCAATCTTTGTACACGCAAGCTTCTAACACGCAGGCTTGCTTCACGCAGACCTTTAGGTATTCTTTCTACGCGTAGACTCTCTACACGCAGGCTTGCTACACGCAGGCTTGCTTCATGAAGACCTTTATCACGCAAACTTTGTGCACGCAGGCTAGCTTCGATAAAGCTTCCACAGTTGTAGAATTTGATCTGTGGAGGAGAAATCCACGTAAACGTAAACAGTTTTACCGATAATTGGTGGCATGCTCTAGTGGCACAGTCGGTTAGCGCGTCGTACTTATAAGTCAGTATTGGCGAAGAAATGCGAAGGTCGAGAGTTCGAGCCTCTCCTAGAGCAGATTTTCTTCGCCCCTAATCAGAATTTTTCTCGTCGATGAAAATTTTTTTATATCAAGCAAACAAAAATTTTTTTTCTTAA
>OZ025199.1:6264666-6294666 GCA_964019065.1 Catostylus mosaicus
TTTAAACATATTGATCATATATTTATTTAGTTGTGTTATATTTTCCTCAATTATTATAGTTTTATTAGATCTCATTCAAATATTTGTTACTCCATTTCATCTTTCGTACATTCATCCATTTTATTCTATGACTATACTTCAATTTACTTTTATATTTTTAATATTCCTTATAGATATTGCGACATTGGAAAAGCGTACTAAAATCATGCCGAGTTACAGACCAATCGAATTCAGGCGAAATCCAAATTTCAAAATTCAAAGGTACTATTCTCAAAATAATATTTACTCTTTTTTTAAAAAGTGTAAAATATTTTCATTTTTGATTTAGAGGTTTATATTATTAACACATATATTTATGTTTCACTCTTACTCTGTTTGAAGTAGATGTTATGAAGATGCAATTAAGTTACAGAAATTGAATATTTAAAGAGTTTAAATGTGGTAATTAAAGTGGAGAAGAAAATGACATAAAACGGATAAAAATTGTGCAAAAGTGGAGGTGCGGGGTTTCGAACCCCGGGCCTCTCGCATGCAAAGCGAGCGCTCTACCACTGAGCTACACCCCCAACGGTCATTATAAGCAGCAATACCTGTACTAACTCTCCTGAATTAACAGCCTGCACCTTGCGTTAGATCTTTTCTTTGTTTCACAATAGCTATTAATTCGGCATTGCTTGTCCCAGAATTCATGTGTTGGTATATTTTACGGAATGTAATTTTGGGAATGGGGAACGGGACCTTGCTTTAGGCTAAAGAACCCCTGATACTGATACTGACCAATAGTTAAATGGAATTTTCTACATGCGTGGTTGTCAATGTTTTCCTTGCTTTTTAGGTCTGTTGGAAAACCAAGGAATTCTTCTCAGTGATGAAGAATTCTCATACATTACGGAGAAATATGAGATTGATCGCACGGGAAGGTGAGTAAAGGAGATTTTCAAATCTGAAATAAGATTATACTGCTCTCTTGCTTAGCATTCAGCATTAAATGGAGATGAATATGGCAGCTAAACACATGGTGGCACCAATGGATTACCCATTATAACATTGTAATGCTCTCTTTCTTAGCATTCAGCGTTAAATGGAGGTGAGTATGGCAGCTAAATACGCGGTGCTACCAATGGACTAGCCATTGTAACATTATACTGCTCTCTTGCTTAGCATTCAGCATTTAATTGAGATGAGTATGGCAGCTAAACACACGGTGCTAGCAATGAACTAGCCATTACAACATCATCTGCAGAATTCTATTTCCGTTACATTGCCTTCAGATGCAAAAATTTTCACTTAACTCATTTGATCTTTATTACCATTTGTTTCCTAGAATTAATTACATGGAATTGTTGAAAAAGTACATGATACAATCGAAAGAGCAAAAGAGAGAAACTGTTACAGCGGTAAGTTTTGTCTGGCTTTATCCAAATGGTGTCTTTGATAGGGGAGGGAGCGGTGAGGCGTTGGTTTCCTCTGTTCTGTAAATTTCTTGGATTTTGTCGAGAAATCGGGAATTCTTTCAGATTCCTCTGTCAATGCATCAACTAAATTGCAATCTTTTATCAAAACGGAACTCATAACAGACCATGTTTTTCGTGCAATTTATATAGTTTCCTACTACGAGACAGTTATACAATTCCCTCCTCTACTGGCCAGAGAAATTTCGCTTGGCATTAATTTTTTACCATCATCAAAAATCATGTCGACTTCTTCTGTGTTATCCAAAGAAAGAAGAGACCCGAGATCAACTGTCTCCCATTTTGGAAGACACTTGCAATTTTGGTATTTCTACAAACATCAGTTTAGAAGAAAATGCTATACGCTAGATGTTAGAAGAACAGAAGGATAGCTTGTCACTATAACAATCAGTAAAAATTTCGCCTGAAATTAAATCTTTTTAGATGCAATTGTTCTTGTTTTTTAATAAGTCACTTATTTATCGTTATTATTTTTCAGCAATCTTTCGACTCAGATAACGTTTTTCTAAACTCATTAATCTCGAGATTAAGACGTGAAATTCGAGAGGAATGGAAAACAATGAGACGCACTTTTAAGGTAAATAAACTTCAGCAGAATTTAGAATTTTGTCAACTTTTCTCCCTTCTGTTGATTTGAATTTGAATGGCAATTGAATTTCTTTTTTCTTAAGCAATAATTTTCTGTTTTCATCCTCTGCAAAGTTACAATAACAAACTAAAAATTACCTCAAAAAAATTACTATGCAACTATAAGATGATACTAGAACAACACCCCGAGGTGCAAAGGGTATGACTACCCCGAGGCCAACTGGGCATCAAGGTTTTTAAACAGCTGAAAGAAAGGAAAAGAAAGTAGAAGAGAAGGCAATGATTTTCAATGTTACCTGCCGTAAAAATCTTAGTTTATTTTGGCCGAAATTCGTAACTGTTTTCCAATGGCCTAAAAAATGTTTGAAATATGCTCCTATAGTGAGAAACGAGTGGTATTGTGGGTAATTAAGGAGCATATAACTTCTTACTTGTCTCCATTTGGATTTTCTTTAGGCTGCGGATCGTTCTGGCACTGGCACTTGCACTGCGGCGGAGCTTAAACAGACGCTGCGGAAATTCAAAATCGGAGTCACTGAGGAGGAGTTCTATCACCTGATGACGTATTTCGATAAGCAAATGACGGGAAAAGTGTCATACAACGAATTTTTAAAGGCTGTTATTATATAAAGTCCATTCAAACCCAGACTTCTTGAATTGGATCTAGATATAACAACAGCAACAACTTTTATACTCGTTACGTCATAGATTGGATAGACTGCTTATGTTTGTAAATAAATACTTTACGAAAGATCTATTAATCACCAAAATTTTTAATTTTCATTATATTCTATCGAGGGGAGCCTATATTTCTTTGCAATTACATTTTATCCTAAAGTTATATCCTCCACACAAATGTAGATTTTACTTGAATTTACCTTTATTTTTCTTTCATTTATCCATATTTCTATTCCGATCTATGCTCATTTCTGTTGTTTTATTCAAGTGTATTTCCTCTAAGAACATTACCTGAAATTTATGAAACTTACTCCGGGATTCAAACATGCCTCTTTATTAGAAAGTAGTTCACATCTACTAAAGAAAATTCAATACTGACTTTCTCCAACCTAAAAAAGTACGAAACTATATTTAGTTAGAAAAATTGAAAAATTTGCTGTTTTAGCTGTATTCAAAAATTTAGTTGCTTAAAATAACAGCTCAAGGAAGTGCGCATTTCTTTAAAATTGTTAAAGTAGTAAGGGAGGAAAAAGTATATTTCTATATCGAAAGTTCTATGAGAATTTCAGTACTGAAGTCCTAGGATTGCTTTTAGTTCTGGAGCCTTTCCGAGCTTGCGTTTAGAATAAATAGATAAATAGATAAGTAAAAAGATGAATAAATAAAGAATTAAAAAAGGTAACCAAATCATTACTTAACTAGGGAAATAGAGAGCACATGGATAAATTAACATGAAAATGAATGAAAAAATGAATTACTAAATAAATTGAAAAAATAAGTAAATGAAAAATAAGATACTAAATAATTAATTGAAAAAACAACTTAATGAATCAATAAACCAGTGGATAAATCAATCAGTAAGTAAATAAATGAATAGGGGGATAAACAGGTAAACATGTAAGTAAATTAACATATAAATAAGTAAATAAATAATAAGGAAAGAAGTAAAACAAAATATTTTAAGGTGTGGCGTTACGTATTTCCGTTAAGGTGGCTCTCAACAAGGGTGGATTTGAGAAACATCAAAATGGCGACTTCTCCAGCGCCAGCGGGTGGAACTTTAAAAAGAGATAAAGGATGGATGGGTACGCTGACAAGACGAAGCAGGAAGGCTGAAAAGGAAGGTAAAATGTCTGATATATCTTTCATCTACTTTTGGTTAGTTTTGGTCTCGAGTTTAGGGATTGGTTGAGGCATATATATAGGCTATCTTTAGGCCCTTTCTTGCACTGGAAGTTTATATCCGTATCAATATTTGTGTGCTGGAACTGAAATTTGCGCTTAAATCAACTGCCCCATTCTCATCCAGAAAGTTCAAAAATCGCCACTGTATTAATGCTTAAATGGTCATGAAACTAAAAACCGCAAGTCTTAATAGGCAAAATATTTTTCGGTAATTTGTTATGGTTATGCATGCACAAACAAACAAATTTTGGATTTCGAAGAGATCAGATTTAGGCTCTAAATTTTAATGATGGAAACTGTTATACAAAGGAAATGATTATTTAAATTGAAAGTCGGCACTAATTAATTCACAATTATTTGATTAATGCACTTAGTTTTGCATTTATTTTAATCCAGTTAATGAATTGCAAGAACAAGGAAAGAAATCCATTGAAGATCCAACATCCCCAAGTGCGATCGTCTCACCTGATTCGTTTCATCTTGGTAAGTAATTCATTTATCTCAAGGCCTTTTGGATTTTTGTGTTAATATGTTTATGGTCATAAATATCACAATATATCTAATTTCTGTACAGCACTACAGGGATGATATTGTGAAGAGTGAAAGAAAATTGTTACTCCACGTCCAACATGAAAAGGCATTAGGCTGTTAACAGGAATGATGCAACATGGCAAGGCAAACACAGGAAATACGACAATGTAGCATTTTCTCCTCTTATCCACCAACCCCGTCATCTCATCCACTATTTTCAAAACTATTTCTGTACCATATGTTCGTCTTTTATGAAAAATTTCACTTCTGATGGACACTATAGTAGACTAGATTCTGTCCCATATCAGATGTAAGGTCAGGATTGGGATGAATTTTAAGAGAGACATTTGATATGAGAGACAGGGTTTACAAAGGAAAGGAAACATTTACAATATAGGATATGGTGGTATTTTATGCATAATTTTTATGATATAGCATGTTGTCCACATTTTCCCCTCACATCAATTTTGCACCTCCAACAAAACCTTTTGATGCCAGTGATGCAAATTATGTGCTAAATAGTTTCTTATCAATGTAAGAAATGGCCGTTAAATAAAGATCTTTTTCACTTTGATTTCTAGTGGAAGGACAAGAGAGATATATGGTTGCACCAAATTCACTTGATGATTACAAAGTCAAGGAACTTTGTAAGGTATCAATGTTGTTTTTGAATATGTTTGTGGTGAGAAAGAGGTTTTAGAACTCTGGGAGGGGGTCATTATGAGCAAGTACCCCATTAATACCCAATTTCCTAGGAGGCTTCCTTGCTAGAGCTTTGGTAAACACACCCTGTTGGCTATAATTGCAAAACGATATTTTGCTCCAATAGGTGTTATCTGAGTGGATAAATGATGTTCTCCAAGACATGCGAATTGTTGTTCGTGATATTTCAGAAGATTTGTATGACGGACACATTCTCGCTTTGTTTGTTGGTAAGGTTTATGTTCTTACTTCCCAATTTCCTAGTTGATTTTATGAAGGTCCATAAATTCAAGTCCTTCAGGGGGGCGTGGGCAATGGAAGAATTTCCTGATGTCCAAATTGGCAAAGAAGGAAGCAAGTAATTTAATTTGTCAACCCAAACTGAGGTTCTTGCAGCTGTGGGCCTGGGGCGCTAAGGCCTGTGCCCTCAAGATTTCTCCTGAGTACCCATTCACTAACGGCGGAAAAAATGGACAACTATGTTGGCTGAAAAACTTGTGGAGAGAGAGTCCAACTGTGGACTTGAACAGGAAACCTCTAGGGTAATAAGTTTGCAGACCTGTGCCTTACCAATTCCTTCATGCCATTCTGCCCGGGGAAAGAAAACTTCTATTCTGCATGCTCTCTCGATTGACTTTGTTTTATGATATATCTATTTGTTTTGATTCATGATAATCATTGTTTATTAGATATATATTATATTTCTTATGCTATTATTATATGCATTCACAGAACAACTTTCTGGTCATGATCTTGGACAGCTAACAGAAGTCACCCAGTCTGTGAATGTTCAGAAACAAAAACTCGACCAACTTATAACAATTGTTAATGAGCTTTTGGACAGAAAAGGAACAGATAAATGGAGTGTTGACTGTGAGTAACTGCTCCTTACTTTACTATTTTTTTCTTATAGCTAGGAGTAAGTTTAATTTATATACTTTTCTTTACTTTAGTTTGGTCCAGTTTAGTTTAGTTTAGTTTAGTTTAGTTTAGTTTAGTTTAGTTTAGTTTAGTTTAGTTTAGTTTAGTTTAGTTTAGTTTAGTTTAGTTTAGTTTAGTTTAGTTTAGTTTAGTTTAGATTAGTTTCCTTTAGTTTAGTTTAGTTTAGTTTAGTTTAGTTTAGTTTAGTTTAGTTTAGTTTAGTTTAGTTTAGTTTAGTTTAGTTTAGTTTGGATTAGTTTCCTTTAGTTTAGTTTAGTTTGGTTTGGTTTAGTTTCATTTAGTTTAGTTTAGTTTAGTTTCGTTTCGTTTATTTTAGTTTCCTTTAGTTTAGTTTAGTTTGGTTTGGTTTAGTATCATTTAGTTTAGTTTAGTTTAGTTTCGTTTCGTTTATTTTAGTTTCCTTTAGTTTAGTTTAGTTTGGTTTAGTTTGGTTTGGTTTAGTTCAGTTTCATTTAGTTTAGTTTAGTTTCGTTTCGTTTCGTTTCGTTTCGTTTGGTTTATTTTAGTTTTGTTTACTTTAGTTTGGTTTGGTTTGGTTTGGTTTAGTTTGGTTTGGTTTGGTTTGGTTTGGTTTGGTTTGGTTTAGTTCAGTTTCATTTAGTTTCGTTTCGTTTCGTTTCGTTTCGTTTGGTTTAGTTTAGTTTATTTTAATTTTAGTTTAGTTTAGTTCAACATCTGTCCATTGATGCAGTAGTCTCTTTCTCTTCAGTAGTTTTTCTAATTTTTTTTTTGTATTTTGATTCAGTGATTTACATGAAGCATCTACCCGCCATCTTGTATTTGTTGGTTGCACTTGCTAAAAAATTCGAATGCCCTTTGAAACTGCCTAGTGACGTCATACTCAACGTCGTTGTTGTACAGGTAAGTGATTGAATTGAATGATGCGGAATCGTTTTCAAATGAGTTGAATTGTAACCAGCCTAGATTGTGCATTCCATAAATCACGTTTATTAACACTATTAAATCACTGAACCGCTTGTATTGATTTCAGGAGAACCCCCCTCATTGTCTATTTAGACCCCCTTTAATTAGGTTCTACAGATCGATCATGGTCGAACACACAAAAAAGAAAATGACAATGTAACCTGTAACACCACCCTTCTTATTCCACCCCTTCATAAAAATTTAGAAATGAAGGAAATTTGCTAACATACGCCCCCCTCTTTCAGCACTCCTCCTCTGTTGAAAATTTGCTGACATGCACACCCCCTTCTATTATTACCCCCTCCCCTTCTACCCCTTCTACAAGAGACTATAGAGTGGATAAAAAGGCGACCTATCTTCTCTTGCAAATAATACTTACACCCCTTACACTAAATCCATTGTTACATTGACATGAATATGTTCCAACATTGTTTGGCAAGATAACAGCATCAAACTTTCAATAATTAAGTTTCTTTTAAAAATTTAGAAATTACAAGGAGTTCTTCGAAGTAAAACTGTACCCGAAAACGTAACTGAGGATTTCACGTAAGTTGGATATTTCTAATTTCATCGTTGTCAATGTTGTGTTTTTCAATGAAATAAGTTCGATTGCCTTCCTAAATGCGAAGGAAACAACAGCAAACGAATCGACAAATTTTTAGTACCCATGGGCCTTTCGAACCAATGTTGTCATTAAATGTGACCTGGAAGTCTAACTTTAGATTTAGAGTCATACTCCGATGAGAAAGTAAGCTCGAGGGGCCTCGGTTTCCCAAAATTATATCGTTTTTCTGCATCTGCCTTCTTAGTTATTAAGTTCTTTAAAATAAATATTTTTGGACCTATTTCTTATATTTTGGGCTAACAAGTATCAATTTCTTCAGCTTCAAACTTCTTTTAAAATATTTTCCTCCAAATTTTGGCCTATTTTATTTCCAATTAGCTATTAACTATTTATTCAATTTTATATTTGAAATTTTTGTTCTATAACTGAATTAGACAGCTTCTCAAATAATTTAATCAAATATATTTTGCATTAATACTTTGAACATTTTTCAGCAAAGAAAAAGAAAGTAGGCAAGGTACAAATTCTTATTTTTCATTCTTCTATTTCCGTCATTTCTCAATCCATTCTCATGCAACTGTAGAGATTTTTGCACAGTTCTTGCTAGCAAATAACTTGTGGCAATTGCAGAAAGCGCAAGATAATTCGCCACACTTGGCCTCTTTTACATCTCCCTAGACAGCATCGGGGCATCGGTGTAGATAGCGCCAGAGAAATCGCCACAGATGGCGCCAGGGATTCCATCGCCGACGGTACCAAATACGTCCCCAGGGAAGGCGCCTCTTACATCTCCTTAGACAGCGCCAGGGATTTCGGCATTAATAGCGCCAGAGAATCGCCACAGTCGCCGCCAGATTCATCGCCAATGGCTGCGCCAGATCAATTTTGCAATGGCGCACCTGACAGGGAATGCCATGTTTGAGAAAAAGGGATCATTCTACGAAGTACTTATAATCGATTCCCTGGGACGTTTTGCACCCATGTAACCACGACCCCAGACTTGTCACCGTGGCATGTTTTGTGCCAACGAAAAGCGGCCATTTTCATTAAGTTATCAAGCTCTAAAATCTAATTTTATTCTCAAATTTTTCAGTTGTTATTTTGTTTATTTTTTTCAGAACGCGATGCGTTTGATACGCTTTTCGATCATGCGCCAGAAAAACTTTCAGTTGTCAAAAAGGTGAGCTTACAAAAGCCAAACAAGATAAACTTTTCTCTTATTTTCTCTTTTTTTACCTTGTAAATTAGTTTTTATATTTGTAAACTTCAAGGTTATGCTTGATATTATATTTTAGTCTCTATTGTCACTTTGGTGGATTAAATGAAGGGCCCCTGGCAAACCAGCATTCGCTCGAAGGCTAACCTCCTTGCAAACATGAAATGAGATGAGATGATGTCTATCATCATTGTATTGAAAAGTATCATTACTTAATTGATTGAACTAGAATCTAAAAATTATATGCGTTAAAATGTTTGTTTTGAAGTTTTGTAACTTTTTATAATTAAACTTAATTTTTGTTTTTTGCAGTCCTTGCAAGCTTTCGTTAACAAACATCTTGGGAAATTGAGTCTGCAAGTTTCGAATTTGGATAAACAGGTTAGTATTCATCATCTTAGTCATCATCATCGTCATCATCATCATCAACATCATCATCAACATCATCATCATCATCATCATTATCAGCATCATCAATATCATCATCATCATCATCATCATCATCATCATCATCATCATCATCATCATCATCATCATCATCATCATCATCATCATCATCATCATCATCATCATCATCATCATCATCATCATCATCATCATCATCATCATCATCATCACCGCAACCACCACAATCACTATAACCATCGTCCCAATCATTTTCAATTTCATTCTCACCTTTTCTTTAAAATCTCTTGAAATTAAATCCATCTCTTTTATTTCTTTTCCAGTTTCATGATGGTGTTAATTTCATTCTTCTTATTGGTTTATTGGAAGGTTATTTTGTTCCGCTTCATTTGTTTTACCTCACACCCGATGGATTCGAGCAAAAGGTTTGCAAATTCCCTTTTAGCAATATTTTTCAATTTTTGTTATACGACAGCGCTAAGTATTGATTTTTCATTTTCAGACTTTAAGTAGGGCCGCTAATATTGTTCATAGGCTACCTCTAATTGAAAAGTTGACAAGCTTTTGAATGAATTCATCAATCAGTCAATCAGTCAATCGATCAATCAATCGATCAATCAATCGATCAATCAATCAATCCATCAATCATTGCTTCGCTTCTAGGTTCACAACGTTGAGTTCGCTTTAGAATTGTTACAAGACGCTGGACTGGGCAAACCGAAGGCAAAACCTGATGGTGCGTAAATTAGCAGACAAATCTTTCCTCTTATCATAAATTGTAGCTGATTTTGCAATAAGTCATGTGTTTGATATATTTCCTACCATAAAAAAACAAAGGCTACGCCTATGATTTCGACGCTGAGAGGTGCAGAGCAGGGTCCCTTGGTAAGGAGCCTTGTTAGCTGAGACGACACAGCATAGCTGAAATGGTCGAAGGAGCAACTCGTTGCTTTGTACCAGAACTGTTCCGTGTTGACTTTTCAGAACCGGCTTGGTTCAGTGCATGATGGCTGTTGACGCAAGTTAAGCTCATCCGGCCATTTACAGGTCCTATCGTCTATAAATATTGATGATTTTTAATCTTCTTTTTATTATTTTTTCTTAGATATTGTCACGCTGGATTTGAAAGCAACTCTTCGAGTTTTGTATGCCCTATTCACAAAGTACAAGAACATGTAGCCACATACAACTTGGAGATATGTCAAACGCAACAATGATATCAAATGTAAATAATTATATAAATGCTATATTTAATGACAATTTTTCTATAATTTGTAGCCATAATTATTTAATATTCAAGTTTGAATAATCACCAATATTTGCCTGATTGGTTGCAAGCGGCATAAACCAATTTTGCTGCTCGAACATCGCGAACCGCATGGAAAATTATATGGATACAAACTGCTTGATTGGTGCGAACAGATTTCACGGAGCGGTACGCGCAAACAGATGGCACGGAGCGGTCAGGCGGTTTCAGATACTGCACTGTTTCACAGTGCTTGAGCGGGGAAGCGGATGACGCGGCTTCAGCGGCACGGGTGGATTTTGATGCTCTTGGCATTGATAAGAAAAATATTAAGATAAATAGCGAAATTACATGCAGACAGGGGGAGCCCTGATAGCCGAGATCCCGCCTATTCGTAAGAGGACTGAGCTTTCAAGGGGAGCCACGCGTTTTTTTTCGTCTTGCAAACGATTAGGTATGACTGGAAAGAAGGGCTGAGCTATTTCACGTCACTATCGCGCGGTTAATAGCGCAGGGATGAGGGGTCAAACCGGACCTGAGTTTTCCTCATGTGATTGCCATCAGCGATTCATCGTTGGTACCAGTGCCAGCGCTCTTAACAGGGCCAGCCACCTTCATATAATCAAGCTCTTAGCTTATATGTAATTAAGTGATGTTTATCTTGCAAAAAGTGTTTTACATTGTAGTTAAATTTATATGCCGTTATCAAAACATCAAAGTGTTTAATCTTGCCGATAAAATGTTGTGGTTCTTAAAAATGTCCTCTTTTGTTTAAAATTAGCAATTTTAATTGGATTTCGCTTCAGCAGTTTAAGTTGCCTGATCGTGTAACTTCTAGCGTGGTTAGGGGTTAGTATAGAGAGGGCTAATAGCAAAGGGGGGCTTGACAAAGATGGGCCTTGATAACTTCTAGCGTGGTTAGGGGTTGGTATAGAGAGGGCAAATAGCAAAGGGGGGGCTTGACAAAGATGGGCCTTGATGAAGAGGGCCTTATTAGAGATGGGACTAATCTAATGGGGAAGAAGGTAAGGAGGTACTTTCTATGGAGGATGCGTCATGAGATGGATGCTTAATAGGATGAGCTGCTTAAGTTAAATGAGCTTAATAGGAAAGGGTGCTTAATTTAGTAGAGATGAGATTCAAGGTGAATCCATCTCTGAGACCAGCAGCCAAGACGGAGCCGCCAGGAAGGAGCAAGCGTCAGAAAGGCCTATTGTGCGATTGAATTTTGGAATCGAAAATTGTGAATTGGAAGCTAAGAAATATTTAGCAAATAAACAAAGGTATTATCAATTAAACAAAGGTTTTAGTGCGTGGAGAAGCTTACCAATTGAATCAGGAATATATTTGATTCATTTGCTGTCACGATTTCGAGAAAACATGGATTCAGATCTGAATTTAGCAGATGAAGTTGATTTTATAAAGAAAGATGTCGACTTTGCCGTTGATTTCATCGATGCTTCGGAGAAGTTACCCGAAAAAGATGGAAGAATCTATATAAATATTCAAACGAAAGAGAAGAATAGATTCTGCGTTGAACTTTCGAGTTCTGGTTTCAAGGTTTGTTTGTTTGTTGCGTTTTATTTATTGATAACCTGTGAGATTTTAAGGAGTGGTTTTCTTGGTCTTTTACGTAGGCCATGGTAGAAAAAGATTAAGAAATTTAGTTCGTCTTTTTGAGATGGAGGAATTCCTATTTCGAAATAGATTAAGCTGGATCTGGCTTTGTCATGACAATTTTACGTCTTCGTGTTAGCAAGGCAAGGCTTCGAAATGACTTCCTCCATTTTGTAGGCTCATTTTAAATGCGTTATATGAGCTTATTATATTACTAGAAAAGTCAACATTTAATCCAAGGGGGTGTGGAATGCCTACAGCGAGAAAATTTGAAGTTGTTTTGCATCGAGACAGTCCTTTGGAGTTGCTCGCCCTCCCAACAATGAGTATTTTTTGTCTTGTAGGGCCAAATTAGGTTCCGTAGGACTGATTTTGGGTACAAAATTGGCAATTTTTACAGTTTTTGAACAGCAAATAATGACTTTTGCAGGGCAATCATGCCACTACCCTCCCAACATGGAGCTTAAAGTGATGCCCCTGCACCAAGGTCCCTTCCCTGAAATTTTACAAGTAGTCCTAAGATGTAGGTTTAACTTTGACATGCTAGGTATGATTTTGAAGGGGTTCCTAGAATAAATTCACTGGTTAATTAGATGTGTGATCTTTTACAAAGTGAAAACTTCGTGAATTGAAACTTATTATAAACTGTAATTTTTGCAAGGATATGAGAACGAGTCTCAGGTAATCTGTAAAGAGAAGCAAGGACTTTTGGAGTTACGAGATCTGCTGATAAAATATTTTCTGTTTTAGGTTGTAGGAAAAGAGTTTGATTGTGAAAATGCAACTGATGATGAAATTTCATATGAAACGATTTATTCACTCCTCTCAAACATCAGCTCTAGTTACAATCGAACATTCAGCGATGAACTGGCAAAAAAATTGTCAAATCTTCAACAAGATTTAGAAGAAAACTAAACAAAATTTGCTGGTATTTAAGAATACTTTTTTTAATGTCATTCATTTTAATATGTACATCTAATCTTAACTAATGAAGACAACCATTGAAACTACTAATCCTAAAATTATTTGAAATCTATAGCACTGTTAGCCCTATTTACTTTTGACTCTCAAACTCTAAAAGTTTTATACTTCCCCCCGAATCAGGGATGTAGCCAGGAGTTGTGAAGGGGGAGAGCCAATATTGGCAGTTTCATGTAAAAAACTGGTTCTGTTTCTACCATTGAAATGAATTTGTGGTAAAGACTGTAAAATGAAAGAAGGAGATGGTTTTGGGAATGGCACAGTGGTGTTGTTGCTGTTGTTTGTGCTCAAAACTGTTGGTAAAGCAACAATAATGTTTTTTTCTATTTCAAAGAGGGGGGCAATGACTCCCATGTCTCCCCCTGGCTACGTCCCTGCCCTGAATGCTAGCCTTAAGTGTAGGGGGCAATTGAAATAGAGGGTACATCAATTTTGGCCAGCCCAACATATATACATACACCTATACATACAAAAATTTGTTATTTGTTAAACCATGTGGCATAAATACTTAGCTGTTGAGCTGATGTGGATCTGCTGTCTATTTAGATAAACAAAACGTTTACAAAAAATATTCATTACAGTTTAAAAAGCGTTTCAATCTTAAAATCAAATTAATCATGCTAAAATACGAACATTAAAAAATTTAATAATAAATTAAATCCCTTTTTTTATTTCTTAGCCACACCAATCTTTTATCGGAAATTCTATTTCTTTAACACCCCTAAAAATGCTTTATATACTTCATCTGTGATCAATTTTGATTTTTCCTACAATCTTATATTTTTCCACCCACTTCTCACTGTGTGTATTAGAACTCAAATTCATTGTTTTAATGGGTATTTTTAATGCTTTGTTGTTCTATGTTAATGCAGCAATAATTTTTATTATGTATATTATTGCAAGTCCAAGCAGTGTCTAACTAATTTCTGTTCTTTTAAATGAAGGAATCTTTCAATAGCTAAATTAATGAGTGAGAGAATGATCAAATAAATGAAAAATTAATGAATGAATGAATAAATGAACAAGTGAATGAATAGATAAATAAATGAGAAAATGAAAAGATAAATGAAAAGACAAATGATTCACTAAAAGAATTAATTAATGAAAGAATGAGTAATGAGTAACAGAGAAAATGATGAAGTGATATAAGGAGAGACTGAATGATTTCATAATCAAAAAAGGTTTATCAATGCAGTCCAGCATTTCAAAAAACAGAAAAATTGAAATGCGCAATTGTTTGAATGAAAATGAATGAAAAATGTCAGTTAGTATAAATCCCACCAGAAGATGGCTTATCCAACACCCTGTAATTATTGAAAGTAAATTTGAAGGATGTATTTTTTATTTGTGTCATTGTGTTCCACAAGATCTAGCCTTACTCCATTCTTCTTGAAAGCGTTGTGAGAAAAACGTTTAAAGGGTAAAGGGGTACGGAAGTTACAGAAAGACTGTTAAATTTACCTTTCCTATGATATAATTTTGAAGGAATGTAATTCTCCAATCTTGAAAGTTTTTCAATCATTCCATGTAACTATTATTTTTAGAGGGTAAGTTTCAACCATTACTATTGATCTACAAACAACTCTGTTTACGAATGAAGAACTAAGAATTTATCATATTTTTAACGAATATGGGAAAAAGTCATAGTAAAGTGAAAAAATTCACGAAATAATCGATTTAATCGATTTTTCTGTAAGGGAAGAAATTCTAAGCATAGCTCCGAATGTCACCCCTTCGCTCCCCTCCCTCACCTAGCTCTATCCAGCATTCGCTGATTATTGCAAGCAAGGGTCTAATGCAAGCTGCCGCTGCGCACCCGTTTCCTACGCAGCATCGCTGCTTACCCTTGCGCAAAACTCCATTGCATCCATTGGTTACCAGCGACCTTGGTTATTCATTGAAGCGTGACTGAAGCTGGTGCCCTGGTAAACAGATGTAAGTCCATTGAAGCCGCTTGGAAAAACGAATTAAAACAAGTTTATTTTCGTTGAATATTGTATTGGTACGAAGAAATAGCACGGAGTGATTTGATGAAGTGAAGATTGGTAATTTGGATATAAGATTTAAGAAGATGACCACTTTGTTGAGGAGATTTTTAGATCCAATTACATCCTGAGAAATTTGATCAGTTTTAGTGTTATATGAGGTTCGTACATGTCGTTATATTTATTTATCGCTGCTGTAAAAATTGTTTCCTTTTTATTTCAAATTTCAATTGTTGACAAGAGTCCTTCCTTCCTTCCTTCCTTCCTTCCTTCCTTCCTTCTTTCCTTCCTTCCTTCCTTCCTTCCTTCCTTCCTTCCTTCCTTCCTTCCTTCCTTCCTTCTTTCCTTCCTTCCTTCCTTCCTTCCTTCCTTCCTTCCTTCCTTCCTTCCTTCCTTCCTTCCTTCCTTCCTTCCTTCCTTCCTTCCTTCCTTCCTTCCTTCCTTCCTTCCTTCCTTCCTTCCTTCCTTCCTTCCTTCCTTCCTTCCTTCCTTCCTTCCTTCCTTCCTTCCTTCCTTCCTTCCTTCCTTCCTTCCTTCCTTCCTTCCTTCCTTCCTTCCTTCCATCCTTCCTTTCTTCCTTCCATCCTTCCTTCCATCCTTCCTTCCTTCCTTCCTTTCTTCCTTCCATCCTTCCTTCTTTCCTTCCATCCTTCCTTCCTTCCTTCCATCCTTCCTACCTTCCTTCCTTCCCTTCTTCCTTCCATCCTTCCTTATATATAAATACAAAAATATTATAAATACAAAGCTTGATCTTCCAGCATCAAAAAGAAGCGGGCCTGGATCGAATCCTTGTATGATTCTTTCGTGGAATTGGTCTCATAAGGCTGCTCGCAAATAGAAGAGGGTATGAACAAACATATTTGAGATGCACTCTACATGGGAAAGATAAAAACGACAATAGTTGTTATCCTTGTCTTTACAATACTTCTGACCATCGCTGTTATCGCTTACATTTGTATGCGGTTGCTGGGAAGGCGGAATAGGAAAGAGAATGAAGAACAGGAGGATGAAAACGAGGTCGACCCTGAACGCCTCGCATTGCAAAAAGCCGTGATAGAAAAAACACCCCTGGCTGCGGAGGAAAATGTGGATTTTGATAATGAGAATGATGATAGTTTGATCGCTTGCAAAATGGGTATGTTACTATTTTTATAAGTATATTTATTATCTGCACATAACCTGGGTGTTGAGAACATTTGTTTGTTTGTTTGTTTGTTTGTTTGTTTGTTTGTTTCCTTGCTTGCTTGTTTTATTTGTTAACCCGGCTGGGGTTCTGACCGCTATCCAGCAGATGTGGGCCTGGGGGCGCTAAGGCCTGTACCCCCAGGATTTCTCCTGAGCATCCATTTACCGACCTCAAAAGGATGGACAGCTGGGTTGCCTGAACCCTGGTCTCGAACCCCATGTCTCTCAGTTCATAGGCTCGCAGACCTTTGCATTAACCACGCGCCAAGTTATAGCAGCTGTTAAGCTAAACATTTAAGGAAAACAAATTAACAATCTTAGTGTTATTCAAAATCTTTATTAAAAGCTTCTCCCTAAACAGAAGACTCCTTTGAGGCGAATATTCTAAGTTTATTTCTCAGCAGTGGGATTGTAAGAGTGTTTTGATAGAAACAGTCGAACCAAAATGATTAAATGACGATAATGTGTATGTTTTGAAAAGTTCATACGCTGCACCAGGATTAATCTACCTACATTTATTGTTACATTATATAAATAAATGATTTATATCTTATGATGAGATAATGTTTATAAAATATGTAATGGATTGAAATGAATTGTAGTATTATTTCGAAGTTAAATATAATTTATATAAGACCCTATCAAAGCTGAATCGCAAATTCAGGTATTCATGCATGGAATATACTGTTTAGACTGTAGGAACAGGGAGGGCGGAGGTTATGGACTGCTGTTCCCTCCCCCCAAGGAACTTTCTTTAATAATCTACTCAATTCAATTCAACAGCTGCTGAGTCACAAAAGTACGATCAAACGACGCTGTGGAAGAAATATCAAAAATTGAAGTCGGAGGAGGAGCCTATGTTTTGTTCCCTTGACAACGGAAAAATCAAAGTCCAATTTCACCATCAATCCTACAGCCAAACCTTCAAGATAAAAATCATGCACGCACGTGGACTGAAATGTAACGTGCCTAACAAAAGACTGAATACGCGTGTCAAGATACTGTTAATAACGCCTTTAAAAACACGCAATATTCCACGAAAGACATGCGTTATCGAGGATTCGAATGACCCAGATTTCGATCAAGTACTCGAGATAAAACTGACACGAAAAACCACACGTGACTCAACTGTCGAAATTAGTATTTGGAGCATTGATGATTTCTATAAAGAGAGTCTTATTGGCGGATTCGTTATTGATTTGAAGAAGTTTGACATTGCGCAGCGTAATGTTGTGGAGGAGGAGATACGAATTGAATTCGAGGTAAGCCTCGTTTGTGCTATGTTGTTTATATAAATTGTGATGGCGCTACTTAGCTTTTTTTAGTAATTCTGCAGCTCTCAGTATATTTCATTTTTTGAAGTGACATGTTGTCACACTAGTTTTTACTGCGACACATGGAAGGTGCAAAACGAAACATTTTAAAATGAACCGCTGACATTAGGGGCAGCAGTCCAAGATTCATCGTCACACACGTAAGCACAAGAATGACAACTGTCGTGCTAAGTCACGTGATATTCTCCAACCAATCGCTGCTCCGCTTTGCTTATTTGCATAATAACTTTGTTATTAACGATGTTAACTTTGTAACCGAGATTTGTAGGATGGTGAATGAAATAAAGCGAATTATAATGATTAATTTAGACTGTTAATAACTTGAGAAATCAACGAGGAGATCTTTTTGTTTCAGGAACATGAGAATCCTGGATATATTATGGTATCGTTGGGTTACAATAAAGAAGAAGAAAAGTTAACAGCAATTGCCATGCGTGGGAAAATGCTAAAATGTTCTGCAAAAGAAGATACACTTTTACGCGAAACGATAAGTTAGTTTATTTTGTATTTTTATTGGTTCTGCTTTTGTCCGTTGTATCAACTGTTGTCACAATACGTCATTCATTCAAGAATAACATTTATTTATTGATTTAATGATTTATTTATTCATTGGTTTATTGATTTTTTGATTTCATTGCTTTAAGAATAAAATCTCCTTAGTCGATCCTTCGTTTTTGTAACTGCAACATTGGCCTATGACCCAGTAACTTATGGCACTTGACCCATGACGTTGGACCTATTTAACCTTGCCATCCACTTTAAGCTGGACCTTGAAACAATGGATTTACTGATAAGTTAATACCCCAATATAGTGCTCATTATATTCCTTTGACCTATTGACCTTTAGTTGTTGAACCTTGACCTTTAACCTATGGACTGTTCGATTTATTTATTGATTCGCCATGGAAAGTGGTTACTTATTAATCTATTAGTAGATTGACGTTGTCACACTCACCTTTGATCTCTTGATCTATTAACCGCGCTAACCTTGATTTCCCACCTTTTGACTTTATTTCTTTCTTGTTTATTTTCAGATCCATACATCAAGGTTTACTTATACTGCGACAGAAAGAAAATCAAAAAGGAAAAAACCGAGATGAAAATTGACCAAATAAACCCGGTTTATAATCAATTCATGGAATTTGTACTTCCGGAACGAAGTCTAGAATCGACAAATTTAGTATTTGTAGTTATGGACAAAGATGTCCGTACAGATTCTAAGCGAAATATTGGCCGAATTGTGGTAGGAGCAAACTCTAACGGACGCTGCTGGGATCACTGGAAAAGGGCCATCGCAGCAGACGGTAGAATGATTGCGCAGTGGCATCAGCTATGGCAATAAGGTTTTCGACTCGTGGACTCATTAAACGAGTTTGCAATGAGACAAATCTGGTCTTCTTTGTCGTATTTTGTGGCTAAATTGATCTATTTTGCAGAAAAACTTAGATTTATTCCTTAAATTGTGTTTATTCTGGGAGAAAGGCTCAAAGTCAGATATTGCTTGTTTGTTTGTTTGTTTGTTTTATTTGTTGGTTATCCCAGGCTGGGGTTCTGGTAGCTATCAGGCTGATGTGAGTCAGGGGGGAGGCCGGCCAGTGCTCTCCAGATTTCCCCAGAGTACCCCTATACATTGTCTGTTTTTGTGATCTTGCGCGTAGAATGTTCGGCATTATTTAGGCCGAATTTCCATCTAAGCAGGTGGTCAATGATATTTTTCTTAATAAAATCCTGGAATTTTTATGTTAGTTCCTTTATTAAATTAAAGAAGCAACTTTGCTTGCCTTTTTGAAACCATCCCCCTCCCCCGTTTTTCCCGACAGCAACCAGTTTCAGCTGTACCTTAACTCTTTTCGGCAGGGAAAGCGCCACAACGATCGTTTTTGCAGGATTTTAGGCCGTAATTAACAGATTCTAGGACAAGATTTTAAGCGAATGAGCGTCGCTTCATAACGCGCTTGGTCAAGTGTCTAATTGAGGATGTCGTCAGCATGGAAAACGTGATTTTGATTGGTTAACAGGTGACCCATTGTTCAATGGCAGCCAATGAATTGAGTTCACAGATCGTGCCCGGATTTTTACATGATTTTCGTTCAATTTTTCGTGCAAAAATATGGCATCCTAGATTTTGTGCAAAACAAAGGAAAGGTAAGTGAAGTTGAAGAATAGTTTTGATCGTGTTTTGCAGATAAATTGTGATGTTTTTGCAAGAAGTTTACCAAGTTTGTAGGTCATAGAAATTTCAGGTGGCGAGAAAGACTAGGCCCGCTGCTTGTTCACAGCTTGTTATGATTCACTGCGCGCGAATGCATGGCTTCATAATCGAAGTTTTTGCCATGCAAAATCGTAGATAACGCCTGGAAATTCGATAATTTTGTGTCAATTACAAGGTACTCTTAGCTGAGGACTAACAAGAAATATTAGATTGTAAAAATACGACTTTGCAGTGAATTATCAGCAATGCAAAACTGAAGACTCTGCAACTAGGCTGCACTGCAAGGATCCGAGTTTGCGCCGCTTGTGTTTGTTAACAAATATATGCAGAGGTACTTCAGTTCTTTAATTAAATGCCGTAAGTAAAATCAACCTTTCATTGAAAGCTGTTGCGCTGTATGTAAAGTGATTTTTATTTTGATCAAACATGGAGAAAGTTGCCCGGAATTTCCCAGCTTAATTTTCGATTAAACTATCGCTGTATTTAGTTTACGGTTATGCGATTTCGCATCAACTATTCTTAAACTGTAATAACCACTTAACTAGGACCCTGGCTAAATCAGTCATTCACTTAGTCGTACCGATTTCTTGTTCCCTACTGTACACGCACACGAGATCCTATCGTTTTAAGTTGAATCCTAACGTGGAATTTCCCTTGCACTTACACGTAAACAAACCCATAAAGTTTTGCGTTCACGCTAGACTGGATATGGGCTTTGATACTATTTATTGACCGAAAATTGACGCCCCGAAATAAATCCCTGTTCATTCCAGACTTACTTCGTTTTTTACTAACTGTTCTTCTCACAGCCAAACCCAAGACTTGCTCAAGCCTATATCTTTCATCGGTAAGCATGTAATGCTTAATCTTGAGCTCATATACGTATACGTAGAGAATCAATTGAGCCCTTCTTGCTTACTGATAAAGACAATAAACTTGGCTAGCAGGCCTAAACTAGATCTGAACGTTAGGCCTATCTGTTGCACTTTGGGAAGGAAGCAAAATGAATCCGCTGTCCTGTACACGTAGTCTTACTGCAGAAGAGACTCGCGTTACCACAAGGCCACAGGTCAACTCCAATGATTTTCCATTGCAAAATTGAGATCATTTGCCGTGTATCTACCATCTTTGTAGTTTCTTATTAAATATTGTGTAATTTCTTTTCTTTAGGATTATGAAGGCAGAAACTAGAATGATGTTTCTTTATTTACTGCCATTATCATTGGCATTTACGGGTAAGTGAAGGATACCATTGCATTATAGATGCTATGAAAATAATTTGATAGCTAGGAAGAGGACGAAAACTGTGGCCTAGTCCCAACGTTAACATTTCTCAAGGCAGACTCGTAGGACCAAGGTGGAGTGTAACCGAGTTACTGGTCGAAAACCACGTGAGAAGAGCGAACAGTGTGTTTGATTGGCGACTTAATTTGACCAATCTGAGAGCACTTCATACAAACATTCATACATATCACTAGAAGTGAAGCGGGCAAGCGAGGCAGCGAATACTTTCATCTTTCATTTTCATCTTTCAACTTTCATATTCATTTTTCCTTTACATTTTCCATACATGGTTGCTAAAATACCTGCTTTACAGGAGGGGGGGGGGGCAATGTTAAATATTTATATTACAATTAATAAAAGAAAGTCGAAAATTCGATCAGAATATAACTCATGAATAGAAAAATATTGAATAAGTCATCCAATTTGGCCTATGCAAGCATGGTTTCCAGTCTTATATTTGCTCATTTGCAGGGGCTTAATTTGCTCATTTTGCTTACTTATATGACATATTTTGACTTATCTATCTCCCATTTCAGTTGTCAGTAGCGAGGTACTTTGGCCGTCCGGTACATACGGCATCCCAGAAGCGGTCACTGGTTGTCCGGATTTTAGCGGCACTTCTTGGAAGCGAGGCTACACGTACCACGATACCGCAGACATTGAGCCAGCCAATAAGAGGTCGGCAAATTATCATCTAGCGGGGAATTTTACACAACACGGCATCGAACAGAGGTTCTGTATAAAAGACAACCCAGAAGGAGGCAGCGATTTTTGGCCTCAGGGGAAATATTGTATCTATAAAAAAGGTATGCCTCGCATTTTTCTTTAAAAAATGATTCGAGGAAGTGGTCTGGTCCGAAGTAGCTGGAAATATTTTGTACTATTGGAGCCGTACCATGGCTCTCTAGCAGTTGGATTAAAGGGTGTGCATAGAACACAATTTGACTCTTTAAATGTGAATGTGACTATGTAATATTTCTATCCTGAGAGCTCTCGAAGGGCCTGGCCTTTTGTTCGATTACGCCCCCTTGAGAATGCACCCTACTTTGCTTTACAATGCATTGTGACCCTAGGGAACTTCTTAATACCCCAGGGCACTCAAATGCGTTGTTGGACGTAGGGGGCTATTTAGGGTTGAATTTTTGTTCAGAATGTTATTTTGAATTCCTCCCATAAATTCTGCACATCTGGTATATTTTCCCCTGTAGGGTTGCATCGGAATATGAAATTTTTTTGTTCTTCGCATGTTTTGAATTCTGCTTAGGCCCTTTTGAAGTTTAAGATAATTTTTCATGTTACTTCGCGTCAGTTTAACAGTTAGGCCCAGCTCCATCTCCAAACATTTCAAGCGTAATGAGTGAAGATGTTTACAGATGATTTCAAAGGGGCTCTATCAACTGGGTTATAAACTCCAATTTTTGTTGTACTTTAGGAGTTTGCCCAACTAATATGGATGAAGGTTCCATCAAATGGGATGATGAGCATTCGAAATTGGACCAGAGAAACCGCCATATTGGAGTGGTGCCCGACGGGAACTATGAAGAAACATCAACAGAAATCAAATACTGTTGCAGTACAAAGGGCGATGTCTCTAAGCCAATCAGCTTGCCTAATACGATGCCATTTTATTTGATGACGTATGATTCACCATCTTGTCAAAAAGTTGCAGGAATGAAGGTATGAATAAGGGGAGATGGAAGGGGGGCTGGAACCTCAGAAAGGTAGGGTTGTCGGCTTGATAGCTCAAAGTTGGTAGTGTTGTACAATTAGTGATAAATTGAATATAGATATATGCCTGTGTGGCGCAGTAGATTGGTAGTTTGACACCGAATGTGGTGAGCGGGTTTCGATCTTCACGATCTAGACTAAAAATTTACAATTAGGTAGCACCTTCATGGTTAGCATCTATACTCAATGTCAGTCATTGCCTAATCGATTAAATATATATATATACATTTATGTGTATTAGTTTATTACTGATGAAGACGAAAGTCGAAACTTTTAAAAGATGAAGTTCAGGGTGCTACCCAATTGTAAAATTTTTATAATTTATATATACATATATATATTGCTACCAACGTAAAAGAAATTAATTATTGATATTCATAGTAAATAATAGTATTTTAATCGGATATAAATTTTTCTGCTTTCCCAGGTTGCGAGTGAATTTATAAAATTTGATGATAATGACCATGGTAATAGCAACGCCGCGTTTGGAGCGCATCCTTATGGCCCTAGTGAGGATAAATACAACACGAAAGTTTACTACTGTTATTACGAGCCAGGTAGGACTGTTACGTTAGTTGCGATAGTTACGACATGTACGACAGTTTCGATAAACGATTGTCGCTATACGACCAGAGATTTCATTTTGTCTATTAGGACTGGAAGCAACAAGTTTTGAAACACTAGCCACAGCCTTAGCCTTCTATCTGCAGCACCCCCTTCTATTCCCTCTACCTCCCCCCCCTCGCAGCAATGTTGCCGGAGTCACGTTTCATGGTGACTCTTTCACTGGAACCAACTGTACGTAAAAATTTTAGGTATTGCCATTTTGCATCCAACATTGTTTAACTCTGGTAAAGGGGGTGATACCAGCGTTGTAAGGCCGGAAGCAACAAAGAATTCAGTAAGGCATTATCTTTCCAAGATGCTCCAAAGATTTTTGTTGGCCGCTGAAATTGAAAAATAAGCGTAATTCAGTATTTAAAAAAATTAGATTTGAATATTGCCAACATTTGCATTTCTATAAAGAAACTTTTTCAGCAAATATTTTTGTTTATTTTTAAAGGTGAAGAAAGCACAGATGATCTTGGTACTGGAAAAAGCATCCAAGACGAAAAGGTGATGAGGATTATATTTATGTGTCTTTTTGGAAGGCAAAAATGACCGATGAGGGGAAAGTTTATTTTCAAAAAGGGTAGTTTTGCGGATAGTAGCAGGGCTGTACGTGACCTCCGCAGGGCAGTCTCTTTGCAAGGAAAGCACAGTGCTTTTTAAACTTTACACTTAATAACGCCATACTTTTTGTCTCTAGGAGCATGCGCCAAAATCTTCGTCTGGATTGGCAGTTGCCATTGGTTGCGGAGTTGCTGGTGCAATTGTCGGGACAGCCTCGATTGTGTTCACCACAAGGAGGATATTGGCTGCAAGAGCAAAAGGAAGCTATGATGGAATGGAAGGGCCTAAACCTGATGCGCCGTAAATTAGAAATAAACGTTTTTTTATTCAAGATTAATTCTGTTTGAGAATTCTAAAACATACAAATTACACAGCTAACTGAAGCTGAAAATAAAACATTATAATTAAGGTTGAAAATTATCTAGCTTATGTCAGTTTTGGGTGCTTAGAAATTGTCTGGTTGTTCAGATACTGCGAAAGAGCAGGACCCAAATTTATTTTCCTCTCAGGGAAGGGGCTTAACAGCTTAGATATAACCAAGGGCTAAACATTTTTGCTCAAATCTATAATTTATGAAGGATGATAAATAATAAGCTAACATTATTTAGTTTACTGCTAATGAAATTTTGTTATATTTTTTAGCTTTTCTAATTTGCATTTCAAGTTTCTTTCAAACCTACATATAAGCTTCTTACGGTATTCACCCCAGGCAATCCATTTTGTTCCTGCAGATCATTAGCAAAGTTGAAAAAATAAAATTTTCTGAGTGCAGGGGGGCAGTTGCCTACTTGCCCCATCCCCCTCTGCTGTGGGCGCCCTTGAAGTGTGCCATAAAAATTATTCACTTGATGCAATCTAACTCTTGATTGTGCAAGAAGCTTTGGATAATTTCACATGATTGTAAGTAGTAAATGATATTTTTCTAGCTAGATTTGAGCAACATTCGAAATTCCCAAGTTAAAGATTCTATTTTTGATTATAAATGTAAATACTTTTTATGCTATTATTAAAAATTAATCCTTTAAAGTTTGAAAAAAGCTCATTATTTTAATTGTATTTGTGAAATTATTTCATCATTTCATCCTACACTGAACTTTCATTTTTCTGATGGAATGGTTGACAGTTTTTCTGGGCAAGCAATATGGCATGAGTGTTGCCCGATCAAACACATAACTTTTTTTTGCGAGTGTTATTGTTCATTGTTGGGAGTATATTGTTCATTGCATCCCAACCCCAAAATGCCCCCTACAGTCCCTTACCCTAACTCATTCACTGCAGTTTTTCAACGCATCAAATCTAACCCTAAATCCCGTAATTTCTCAACCCCCGCTTGTTACGTGGCAACTGTTTGAGAACGAGGGTATGTTTTCCGCATGCGTGGCCTCTTCCAAGAATAACATCCTTTGCTGAACACTGTCCAAAAAGGAGACGAAACGGAATTTCCTTGCTTTCCATAATCAAGAGAAAAAAAACCATCCATAGAAAGGTAATTTCAAAATTTTACGCAAGTTCTGGCACATGTTGATCGGTAAGACGGCGATCGGTTACGAATTTTAGTTAAACAAAGGCGAAATGCCCGCCCACATTGCTCATTTGTATTTAGCCTAGGCCATGTTGCTTCCTCCAACGTCTTTTAAAAAGACCAATGTAAATTCTTTCGCAATTAATCTTACATTATCATTTATGATTGTGGCAAAAATTTAATGATTTTAATGGCTGTAAAAACTTTCTTGCCAATGATGGATAGGGATAATTCGATGCATAAATAGGGGCCCAAATTTTCAACACAAATTTCCCAGTAATGAAAACCCTACAAATAGCTGGACTGAGTCGTATCACATTTGCGCACATGAAATCTAAACTTTAATTTCTGCACACTGTTGTTAAGAATACTGTTGTTATGCTAGGTAATTGGAGGCAGTCAATTTTTCTCATTTTAGAAAAATGGCATCTGGAAACTCCCTAGAACAACTTAAAGAGCTGACAACTGTGGTAGCTGATACCGGCGATTTTCAAGGTATTAAAAATCTTTATTAGAAATTGTTGAATTTTATATTTACTCTGTGGTATCATACACAACATAAGCCCTCTTTCCTTTGCTTAAATCATGCCCCTAGAAATGAACCTTTTTTACCATTGAAAGCAACACCCTTCTAGCCACCAAATTGACCCCCATATTCAAAGCTGCTGCTAATAAACATTTTTTATCATTTGGAGCCTTTATATGAAGCCCCAGAAATTGAACCAAATTCTGTCTCCTGGGGTCATTGCAATGCACAGCATATGCCTTAACCTCCTTTAAATCGTCCCCCCCCTGAAATCCAACTATTTCTATCCTTTGAAACCATTACACCTTTTGAGCCCCCATATCACCCTTTATGTAAAACCCCAGAAATTTAACCATTTTTTTTTTATTTGAAGCAATTGCACAATTCCAGCCGACAGATGCCACAACAAACCCATCCTTGATTTTGGCAGCAAGTAAACTGCCTCAATATCAGAATCTAATAGACGAGGCTATAAAGTATGGGCAGGCGAATGGAAAGTATGTCGTAAAATCAGTCATTCAAATTTTTATCTGCAAATTTCCTTGCTTTTTGGACTTTTCCAATAATACAGTTTTAAAAGGTGAAGAGGTGTTTAGGGCAGATTTTGCATCAGTGTTATTCACAATTTTCGAACTGTTTTCATAAAACATTTTCATGCCATACTCTGAAGAATCCCAACATGCCCAATCAACATATTAATTAAATACAATACAATGCAATACAATACGATATAATGCAATGCAATAAAATACAATGCAATACAATACATTACAATACAATACAATATATTACAATACAATAAAATACATTACAATACAATACATTACAATACAATACATTACAATACAATAAAATACAATACAATATAATACAATACAATACATTACATTACAATACAATACAATAAAATACTATACAATACGATACAATACAATACAATATGATACAATTAATATAATATAATATAGTATAATATGATATAATATAATATAATATAATATAATATAATATAATATAATATAATATAATATAATATAATATAATATAATATAATATAATTCTTGCTGCCTTGTGTTATTTCTATCATTTACATAAAGTGTTGCAGGCATTCCTCTAGAATCCAGTCAGCAGTCTGGTAATTTTTTCTTGCTTTACTGGTTACATTTTTACATAGTTTCCTTCAAACAAACCATTCTAAATTTGTGGTCATTTGAATGACTGCTTCTTAAAATGTTAATTACTGGAAAGGTCTAAATGTATTTAAATTTATTCTAGAAATATCAATGAAAAGGTTACAGCAGCTATGGACAAACTGGTAGGTCAAGAAACACCAATTTTTGTTAACGAGTTATAATTCACCTTTTCAACATTATTATACAATTATTATTATTAAGACACGAGGAACAATAAATGTAGTGTATGCCTCCCACGGATGAGAACTGAATACGCGAGGAAAGACTTTTAATGAACTACCACTAACTGCAAGGATGTCTGACAATGTATTTGCTTTTAGGGAGATAAACAATATATATGTATAAGATTTTATAATTGTGTAACTGCTTTTTAGACCTCCAATTTGTAATATATTTATGTTTTATTTTTAAGCACTTTTCTTTTTACAGGACAAACATTGATAACAACAATTTTGTAATTGTTGAAGTTTTTATCCTGTTAAAAAATTCGTTATTATTATTATTATTTGTTATTATCATTGTCAACTTGCTAAACTTAAAAAGTTGTTATTAATGGTGTCTTTTTAGAAAAAAAAGGATAAAAAATTAACCTTAAACTTAACCTAACATAAATGTTAGGGGTACTAAAAATGTTCTTAATTTGCCAATCTTTTAATTTTTTGTAGTTTGTCTCATTCGGACTTGAGATTCTCAAAGTTGTTCCTGGTCGAGTATCGACAGAGGTAGACGCAAGGTTGGTGCATACTAATTCAAATACATGATTTCTTATAAGAAAATGTTTTATAAGAATATATTATTTTGCTTCTCAAAAAGTAATGAAACTTCAGCACTTAGAACTTCTCCACCCTAAGAAAATACAACCTTGTTTCTTATAAGAAAAAGTTTTATAAGAATGTATTACTTAGCTCAAAAAGCTACAAAACATCAGCATTTAGAGTTTCTTCAACCTAAGAATGTATGTGCTTGTTTCTTATAAGAAAGTGGCTTATGAGAAAGTAGTACTTGGCTTCTTAAAAGTAAGAGAGCTCAGTACTGAGTTTCTCTAGCCTAAGAAAGCACACCCTTGTTTCTGCAAAAATTACTTTTCATTCCTTACCAAAATGGCTGAAAATGTTTAATGGTGTATTTTAAAAGTCCCCACATACTATTCAGTTCAGCTTCCACTTTATCGTATTTGTTTTATTTTTCTTAATTATTTCATTTCATTTCAGTTATCAGATTAGTATCATTGGACTTTCCACTTGACATTTTCTTCCAGGCTATCATTCGATATAGATGGTTCCATCGACAAAGCCAAGAAGTTCATAGAACTGTATGAAAAAGCTGGAATTAGCAAAGAGAGAGTTCTCATCAAACTGAGTTCAACTTGGGAAGGAATTCAAGCAGCCAAGTATGTAATTCCCTTTTTTAATTTCTCTTGTTTGGAGCAACTTGGTCAAAGTTTCTCAATGCTTGTATTCATTCAATCCCAGCATATTTTTGAACAACATTCTTTACAAGCTTCTTGTTCTAGACAACTTTCGAGTTCTGGATATTAAACATATCAACTGTATGCATCAAAGGATATGAAAACAATTTCATAAGTGTACCTTTAACAAAACTAATTTTATTAGATTTAAATATTATTTCCTTCGTCTTCAATCTTATGTTAAACATGACAAACATTTATAAAAACAACAGTAACACTGAAGTAATAATCCTATTAAATATAAATATCAATATTGTTTTCATAATATTATTCTTATCATTTTTAAATATTTCAGGGTTTTGGAAGAGGAGTACGGAATACACTGCAATTTGACTTTATTGTTCGCTTTTGCCCAGGTAATTTTGTTGACAAAAATTCTTCTTTCATTTTGCAAAAGTTTCAACCATATCCTCATGCATTATGTAATGTTTCTTACCAGATTTGTTTCTTACAGTGACCTCTAATCTGAACTTTTGGCCTCAAGTATGACCCATCGGAGATATTCTGCGATGGCACTTATCATTTGCGTCTTTACCTGGGTTATTTAAAGAAGGTTTGGGAACAGCTTCTTGCATGCCAAAGCTAGGTATCCGAGGATACGTTTTCCTACTAAATAGTTGTTTTCCTGGTCAGAGCAAGGCAAGAGGTGATTTTTGAGGGCAAATGTGCTTCTTTTTCCCGCATAAAATGGCCCCCCTGTTCTCATTCTTTTCGTAGGCCGTTGCATGTGCCGAGGCAGGCGTTACTCTGATCTCTCCGTTTGTGGGAAGAATCTACGATTGGTTCGTAAAAGCAACTGGACAAAGTACATTCTTGCCGCAAGATGACCCTGGTAAGATTAACTGCAGTTGCTATTCGTAACTTGATAAATGTTAACCCTTTGACGGTCATAACAACCGAATTTTTCTGTATATTGTATTGATGGCTTGAGTCACTTTTACCGTTAAATGGTTGATAATAGCAAGTGGATTTTTTAAATTTTTGTTGGTCATAGAGACTTTAATGTCTTGTGTTTCAGTGGTGGTATGAATCTCTATGACCAACTGTAGGTTAATAAAAACAAGTGAACTTTTAAATCATTTGACGGTTATGAGAATCGTTATGTCTATACCTTTTAATGATGCTTTGAGTCTTTGTGACCATTAAATAGTTGATGAAGCCAAATGAACCATTTTACCTTGTTTATGGTCGTAAGGACCGCATTGTCTATACATTTTAACTGTGGTATGAGTATCTATGACCATTAAATGGTTTATTAAACCAAATGGACCTTTTAACCCTTCGGTAGACTGTCATGCCTATTCATTTTAATAGCGGTATGATTATCTAGTATGAGAG
>OZ025199.1:6299666-6307166 GCA_964019065.1 Catostylus mosaicus
GACTCATTCTATCATTATAATGTATAGAAACTGTGATCTTAATGACCACTTAAAGGTTAGAAAAAGCAAAGCTCTCTACTTTGTTGCAAATCCGGTTGGCAGGTTTCTATTTCATTCTCTACTTTACTTAATAATCGGTTTCATTAGCCAGTCATGAATCTATTGAAGTGAGGTTGGCACGGGGGTATAATGATGAAACCGGGGAACGGCTTGCTGAATCGAAAGCAGAAAATGTAAACAAGATTAACAATTTGGACTTCCTACGGGCGGTGTGTGGGGCGGTCTGGATCTGCCTCTGATTAAAATTAGCATAAAACAAACTTAGATTCTTACCATCATCAACAATTTAAATCTTCCAACGGTCAAAGAGATGAAAACTCAAATGAAATCATCTATAGACTATGGTCTTTGTAACCGTGTATTTCTTAACATAACCTCTGAATTTCTTGCAGGTGACAGCGAAGCAAGAAAAACGTTGATGGCATTGCTGCTTTTCCTAACGGGGGACTTTTCTGCAGGAGTTTTACAGAAGAATGTTGATGCTTTGACAAGAAACAAATGCAAGGGTGAATTACAGTTTTTGAACCCAGACTGCAAAGAAGTCACCTTCGATTCTTCGATTTTCTTGGATGATGAAGAGCTTTGCGGATTTGGTGGTTCATTTCTCGCTGAATATTTTCCTGATTTTAACACATTTCTCACCTCTTCAACTAGCAAGCGAATTGAAACGCTTAAGGACATTGAAAACACGTACATTCTATTTAATTCTGGTGCCCATTTTAATGCAAATCCTCAGAGCTTCATACAGTACTATCTCCGCTTCATCGTTGAGAAACTGCGTGACCTGAAATGGCCTAAAGTTATCGTGGAGACACTACCAAGGACACCTTCTGTTGTTTTAAGCGACCAGCGGGGTGCCTTTAGGCAAGCAGTGGCCCAATACTGCCATGAAAATGGAATTTTCTTGCTTGATAATTTTGAAATTGCATCGAACTTGTTGCCATATGATGGGAAACATTTCCGGCTCCCATTTTACTTACAGAAGATTGAAGTTTTGCTGAACTTTTTAAGACTTCAAATGGAAACTTGCTAGTCTACTTATGTTGTATCATAGTTTTTATTAAGTACTATAAAATTGATAAAATTTCTTTTGAATCGTGTGATGCTTTCCTCACTTCTTTACAGGGGCTGTTCAGGTCACAGACCGTGAGAGTATGTGTTTCCTTGCAAGGGATGCTTAACAGATAGGGGAGTTTGTTTTGCAAGTTTTCTTTGTAAGGGGGCGGGCTTAACCATGGCCCTCGATTGGTTTTGACAATTGGGGGGCCTAAACTTTGGTGGTATAAATTTTCCAACGAACAACATGCCGAGCTGCCTTTCAGTACTAGAAAATGGGCCGATGGCCTGTCTCTTTTAACAGAAAGGGGGCTTTAATAGTGAGGGGATATGTATTACAGAAAACAAAGGTGCCATTTTTCTAAGGTCTCATTTTCAATCAGAGGCTACTTGTGCTATTCCCCACCTGTACTTAAAATAAGTAACGTGCCAATGTTCGCGCCACCGCTTCGACACGAAAATGACTGCTTTGAATATAGCAGAAAATTCACCGAGTTTAAATTATTGATTATCGAGCTATAAGACTACGATTCATTCGCTATTTCAAGTCTATTCCTTGACAACAAACCCGGTGATTTGCACTTTTGTTTTCGCGAAAGTGTCGTGCCGATATAAGTGCGTTGTTTCCAGAGGCCTAACACACATGTCACCCGAGCAATGGCCGCCTAGCCTAGCACCTCCAGCTTTAGTTTCGCTCGCTCTGTGCGCCGAGAAGAGAACTGAAGATAAGAACCTGTCGCTGCTTGATTGCACGAGAGTCCTTGGCTTTCCTGTGATTATGTTATAATTGTTGTAGGCCCAGTGAATTTAGCTGTTTTTATTGACAAGAATAAAGGCAACTTCCTTGCCCCGAACACAGGTTGCGATCAATTTTTGACAATCTTGCATCCAGATTCCAACCACAGGAGGCGGAATTTTCACATTAGCTTATCGAGAAAAATATCCAAGAATTTGAAAGCTGTAAGTAGATGCTTTTATGGTGTACATTTTTGTTAAATTTTCTGAATTCCATGTATATTTTGATAGGGAAGCTACATAGATTAGAATTGTGCAATCTGGCCGCTTTTCCACGGTCATGAAAAGTTTCTTTCTCTCCGTGCCGTTTGAAAGAATTGAATTTGAACGATGAGCGCTAAATGATGGTAATTTTTAAATGAGCATTACAGAGACCAAGGCGACGCCAGAAATAAGTTAGGCCTATTTATTTCATTCCTTGAACGGTAGGCTGGTTTTCTTGTCTTCGATGGACTATGGTCGTTATTTTGACAAGGCAGACACCTCCACGCGGTTTTGTACTTCGTTTTACCCACAGGATTTGACCAGATTTTGACCTAATAGATTTACGAAATGTCCGTTTGTGTAATGCCAGGTTTTTATCTTCTGAAAAATTTCGTCGGAAGTTTCATGGTATTATTGTTATGGCTGACTTATTTGCCTTTGCAATCACATCCCCCTTCCTATTGCTTACAGTCGAAGTATTTTACATTCTGTCCATACTATTCAAATGTAATATTATTACCAAGAAAGTGAAAAATTTATTGACAGTTTAGAGGAGAAATGATGAATTTGAATCAAAACACTTTCAACAGAAAAAGGCAATTTTATTATCTAGCCCTACTATGGAGAAAGGATAATCTTTGCCGTCCCGTTTACAGGGGGGGGGGGGGGAACTTGGGGTGAATTTGCCAGTACATATTGAAAGATAAACAGCCTTGGCCGATGGCTTCCAAGTTTGCATTAAAATTAATCTATGCCAATTTAAAATGGTACTTGCTAACAAATTGAAAATTTGGCACATGTGGGAGAACCAGAACAACTATGGAGACCAATGTTTGGCACACAGTCTTTGGCTAATATTGCATAGATCGGTGCATAAAATCAAATTTTGTGCCAAAGTAAAATTGTAACGGTGCACAACATCTTTGGGTCATCCATCATATGCCATTTGAGATGGAGAAGAGACCTCAAGCATGGAATTCAATGAAAAAAATAGAAAGGTTTTTCTCTTATTTCTTGCATAATATCAGTCTGGGAATGACATCTAATGCACCCTGAGAGAAAGATGTAAGTCTTTGGTGCAAAGTTAACAATGCATTCCCCACATATGCAGCCTGAAGTAAGGATTGCTGCAGAACACTTGAATAGCTTTCCATAATGGCAGCCTCCAGTGAAAAAATAGCATGCATTAACAGTGCTATATGTGGCTGTACTCTGTTAAATGCAATTATGCATCTCAACCAGGGGGGAGATTAAAAGCAGGTAGAGAACAGATGGCTAATTGCAGACTATAAAACATAGCTAGACTAAACTAAACTAGTTTCATAAGAGGTCATAAGTTCACAAGTACCACTAGAGACAGACATGTTCTCTTCCCAATTTAAATTTTTGAAAATGTATTGACAGAAGGTGTATGTTTGCTTGCTTCATTATTTTAATCAGGGGAGGAATGAGTGGCCACCAATTGGTCAAAACAAATAGCCAATCACATGGTCCAGTCCAACTTCTCATGTGGTTCAGTGATGGTTTTATCCTCTTAGCAGTGTCAGATAAGAAAGAGTTCTTTCTCTTTAGAGTTCTTCTGCTTTTCATGCAATGTTAAAACATTGTGTGTGACAATGTATTGAACTCCACTGGTCCACTGTCAAAATTACACTCCAAATAGAAAACACTTTTGTCATTACATCGTTTTTTCTTAGGCTGCCTGATTGTAGCAGGTATAAGAAAGAACAAAATGCCTACTAGATTTTGAGAATTAATTGTAAAGATCTATATAAATAAAGGAGATTATGACCAACAGAAATGGGAGGAATACAAAGCAAGCATGACGAAACAATAATTATATATTTATATATTATATATAATATATTATATATTATATATTATATATTATATATTATATATTTATATATTTATATATTTATCTATTAATGCAAAATTACCAGTCTGCTAAAAATAGTGCTCGATGCCAAAGAAGCAGAGCTATACTAAACTTAATAACATACCGCAATGGTTTAAGTAGTTTTATTAGTAATATGATAAATAAATATAAAACTATACAGCAAAACACAACTTCAACCTTTGTATTCTTTTATTAAGTTTTATATTTAAATATTATGTTACTAATGTTTCACTAAATGATAAAAGGCTTCTTCATGGTTTATCGGTTCTGTCTGAAAGTAGCCAGAAAAAAATAGATTTTGTTGGATTTATTGGTTTGTGACAGTTCAGTTAATGTCATGGATCCAGAGGAGAAGGTCATGTGATTGTCACCAAAGACTAGCCTCATATATTTCTGTCTCGACATGTATTTTACAAGAACTCATAGCTCAAGTTTCAGCCAGGCATTTCTTATTTTTCCATATAATTAACAGCCTCTTTTTCCGTTATTTTCATATAAAACAGTCTTTTCTTATTTTATTTTGTATTTCTGTACTTTAATTTCCTGCTCAAAGTTCTGTCTAGACAAAACATTTTCTTAGTAAAGTAATCGAAGCCTATTTAATCCTTTTTATACAATATTTTCATTCTCTTCTGTTATTTTTTGCAACATTTCTATTGTTGTTGGCATTTCATTTCTTAAGTTATGCTGTCTTTCAGTCCTCTTTCTTTCTTGTATTTTTTTTATTTTCTGGGCAAATCTAGGCCCTAATATTTCTAACAAATGTTGTCCTTCTATAAAAACATGTAAGATATAAAGTGACATGAATTTTTCGGTTAGGTGGGCTGAATTTTGTTCAGAATTTTCCATTAACCTAGATTCGTGTAGACAGAAGGGGTTCATTTTCTCACAAGCGACTCCTTAATCAAGAGTGAGCCCTGATTAGTTGATGCAAATAGCGAATCATGTTCAAGTATCTGGCCTGTTGATAGTCTCGGTTTGATTCCTCGACATTGTAATCTCGATATCGTGTCGTTCTGTAATGTCAGGTTCAGTTTAAAATTTACAAAATCAAATTCTTGGTTTCTTATAAAAATAGAATATCTTATGGGACGAATGGGCGGCAATCACAGGGAAACAAAATTATCGGAAAAACAATCGCATAAATGGCGTTTCTTTCAAGTAACCAATGAGTTCGTCAGGGTTGTTTTCTCTACCGTTAATTGTTGCTTCTTTCTTTCATGATAAGGGGTTACTGCCCCAACACCCCAGTTTTTTTATCATTAGGCATCTAATTGAGACGAACGCAGGCTTGTTTCAAACCATCTTAGGATTTGAACTCGCAACATGTGACGTTACTGCGCCGGAGCTCCCCGCTAAACTGCGTTCTTGCCGTATCTTATAAAACAGAAATAGTGTTGCAACAACAGCAAAAATTTGCACTTGCATCTGCAAAATAAGGTCGGATTTACCAGTCTCGTTATCGTAAAATGACGTCATTAAAAGTCTGGTAAGATGGGATATCCTAAACCATCTGCATGTTCATTTTGCGATGAAAATCTTTAGCAGGTAACTGATGTATTATTCCGTGATGGATACGAAAAATGAAAATAAAGGATACGAAAAATGAGTTGGGGAAAGTGCTTTAAATCGGACAACTGAATCACTTTGATGATGATAATTTGATTGACATTTAGGTTCGTTTAAAGCACCAAAATGTTCTGGAAATTTCATCTGACATCAAGTGGCCTGGATACTCTGCTATCGAAGGAGGTAAAATGCTCTTATATATTTAACACTGTCTTTATTCAATCATTCATTAATTGATTGATTAATTTATTTATTTAGCTGTTTATTTATTAATTTTTTAGAATATGTTAAGAATGTGAGTAAACATTCTACTTGGCCTCCTATAAATGCAATTTTCCTGACCAAATTTTCCCATTTAGGTTACATCGAATACATTTTGATATTCGAAAGAGTAACAACAACCTTCCAAAGTACCCTTCCTGAGATTATTTTATAAACTGGGAAAAGGAACCCTGAGGAGGGGAACTTCTTGTACGATCATTACACATACAAATTTCCCCGCTTTTTTAGTTTTGCATAATTACCTTGCAAGATATTGAAATTGGTCTAGAAATAGTGGGGCCTTTGATATCGCGAGGAACATTCAATTTGAAGAAGGAATGATCAATTATTTTGTGTTTCTTTGCATATTTACCTTTAGTAGTATCGCTAGCGTGGTCATCATCATCATCATCATCATCATAATCATCATCATCATCACCATTATCATCATCATCGTCATCATCATCAGTACCATCATCATCATCAGCATCATCACCATTATCACCATCATTATCATCATCATCATCCTCATCATCATCATCATCATCATCATCATCATCATCATCATCATCATCACCATTATCATCATCATCGTCATCATCATCAGTACCATCATCATCATCAGCATCATCACCATTATCACCATCATTATCATCATCATCATCATCATCATCATCATCATCATCATCATCATCATCATCATCATCATCATCATCATCATCATCATCATCATCATCACCACTATGATCACAATCATTATCATCATCGTCATCATCATCATCATCATCATCATCATCATCATCATCATCATCATCATCATCATCATCATCATCATCATCATCATCATCATCATTGTCGTTCCCATCATCCCCCCCCCCCCCCGAAGAGCCTGAATATAATAAAACGTCAATGAATATTTTCCCTTCGCCAGGATGTCACCCTAAAAGAAGTCCTTGATGAAGAGGATGTGTTGCAAGAGTGTAAAACGCAGAATACGAAACTGATAGAATTGTAAGTGTTTCATATTCCGTTCTATCAAAATTTACAGGTCTCAACTTGTCACCAACAGACCATGTTTTCTCTTTCGCAAACATGTTGTGATGACGTCATAACCAGGAATGGCATCGAAAACTTTATTAGACAATTTGATGCATAGTAGTTGGTGTTGATGACGTCAGTCATGTGCTCCTTCGCAGTAGTGACGTGTCAATGACGTCATCCTCACCAGAAGTCCAGCATCATTAGGAAAACAACGTGTTTTGTAGCAGTAGGCACGTGGGACGTTTTGTTTATCATATGCGGCTCCGCAGAATCCACGTGATGATGACGTAGGTCTATGCGCCACCGCAGCAACAACAGTAATCAAATTGAATATTAATTTGCCTTAGGCAACGGTTCATGAGCCTGAAAAAACTCTTTGTTTTGTTTCAATTTTTAGTTTGGCGAGGGACGAAATACTTTCTGAATTATTAGACATGGCAATTAGTGTTCCATCAGAAGATAGTGACCTAAAAACACAATTCAAGTAAGTTTATTTGTTTGTTTATTTGTTTGCTTGTTTGCTTGTTTGTTTGTTTGTAGACTGTGAGATGTCCAACTAGAAAATCACCGTTTTTTGTCAAGTTTTCTTTGAGATTCTCAAATTTCTTGTCTTT
>OZ025199.1:6314666-6343513 GCA_964019065.1 Catostylus mosaicus
TATGCTGGGGGGGGTTCAAATCATGTGCGGGGGGACAGGCCGTACGAAATCACCACAAGAGGCATTCAAATCATATGATAGGGGAGAAAGGCCGTTAAAATTTAAATGCCAGGGAGGCCTTTAACCCAACTGTAGGGGAAGGGCGCTGAAACTCTACGCTAGGGGGGCTAAAAATCGTAAGCAGGGAAAGGGGTTAAGCTATAAAATTACATTTTCCGAGCCTTTCAGACATCTGTCTGGAACATGACGACAGGTGGAAGATTAATCTTTTCCGTGTTTGTTTTTTCAGGACCTATTTTTCAAATATCAATGGAATAACTTTTTACATACGTTTGTCGAGCATTGCATAAATTCAATTTTGACGAGTGAAGTTGGAAATGAGAATGGAAATGAAACCAACCCACTTCTATCCCATGTTAGTTTTTAATGGTTTTTTACATCCATTCTTTATATCATATCTTATATATTTATTAATATTTTAATATTTTTATGTATATTTTTATATCTAGGTGGTGACAAATTTACGTTTTCTCGATTTATTTAAAAAATTAATAACTGTCTGTTTGGACCGAAAAAGTAAACCTGGTTGTTTGCTAACTTTTGTGCTCATATAAATATTTATAGATATTTAAATCATACCATAGTATAGTGCCTGTGTGGCGCAGTGAATTGGTCGTGTAACTCCGAATATGGTGAGCGCGGGTTCGATCCCCCCTTGGTCGAGACTAAAGCTTTACAATTGGGTAGCACCCTCATGGTTTGTATTTATACTCCATGTCAGCTATTGCCTAATTGATTTGATGAAATTGCTTGCATGATTTTTAAACCCCAAAGGATTGACTTTTAAACCGGGGCTATTGTTATCTCTTTCAGCTCTTTTGTGATTGCTCGCTGATTTCAAAAATTGTAATCGCTTGGGAGGAAAATGATTCTCAGCAGTAAGTAAAGCCCCCAGAGGGGGTTCTTTTGTTTTTTTTAAATTATCCGCTCCCCCAACGGGGGCTGTTTTTCTTATATTTTTCATAATTATGTTATGATTTGTGTTCTCATATCTTGTTAAAGGAAATCAGAATTTAGACGTTCAGCATTCTATTTTGACGAAGATATATTTCAAACCTTGTTTTGTCTTATGATCTTAGATTTTTTATCAGCAGATTTTGTGGTATGACCTGTATTCTTGCTAGATGTTCCTGTCAACGACTTTAATATTTTTTATTTCTCCGTCAATGATAGTTAATTTATGATGCGGTTTTGAAGTTTTTTATTCTATTAAATGAATCTTCTTATACCAAGAACAAAAATAAACAGTCTTTTTGATTTTTATTTTCAGATCACAGAACGGAGGTCAAAGGAGAGGGTATATGGGTCACCTCACTCGTATTGCTAATAATGTTGCTGCGAGTTTGGAAAAAGGGCCTAGTAATGAACTACTACAGTCTTTGTTCAATGGTAAATTTACCACTTTGTCTCTCTTTAAATTTACAGGGGGGGGGGGTTGTCAATTCAATGAACATTAAAGAAATATAAATATGTAAACAGTGGAAAGGTCGAAGAAAGAGTGAAGAGGAATGGGGGTTAAAAGAGGAATTTTGATGGTCGTTAATGGTCTTCCCCGCCTCCAGCGCCTAGTTTATGGTCCTCTTCTTGAATATAGTCCTCTTCTCTCTGTTTTCTTAGTGAAGCCTTTATGTAGAGTTGTGTCCCAAAATCTAAGGCTAATTTTTAATTTTCTAATGTAAATTGCTGTAGAGGTAAGGCTGGTCTACTTTTGACCACTGGAAAAGATAGTGACAGGAAATATCTAGAATTTTACTGCCCCTGGCACAATAAATCCTACTTCCCCGAGAGGGGGGCTGAATAGCCAAGGTTGGAGATACCAGGCTAGTTCTTTGTTTAGGGGAGCTATCTTACCTGAATGGGTTGAGAAATGATCTAATTTTAGAAAGATCGGAAGGGTACTTGATGAGCCACTTTTTAATTTTATTTTTGGACTGTTATTGTTGTGCAAAGTTCAAGGAAATGGGAAAACCATCTTTAACATTGTTTTTTTGTTTTGTTTATTTGAATTTACAAAACTGAAGGATTGACGCGTTTGATAGAATTGAAATGATTTTCGCTTGTTGATTTTATGTGATTTGATTAGATTATATTAGATTAGATTAGATTTGATTAGATTTGATTTGATTTGATTTGATTTGTGTTTTTATTCTTTAGAACTGCCCGATGACTTAAGAACTAGATGGAAAGAGCTCGTCGAAGGATCTTTGAATGAATTAAACACTAAAAATGCAACGCAAATGGTAAGCAACTTACTAGATTTCTTATTTGTTTTGTTTTAATTACGATATACTTTTTTTAAATTTCGGGTACGTATTATATCTGCAAGCGAATAGATATCCCTTTGACAGATTAAACTTCGGGGAAGCCAGGACCAATTAACACAAATTAATGCTTATTAATCCCAGTTCTTACTTGACAGAACGCAAATTAATGCGAAGTGACCCTGTAAATTACTCGGGAAAATTCCTGGAATATTAGCTGTATAAACAATAACTTTTAATTGTTGCTGTGATGCTGTTCTTTACTCTATTTTGTTTGCTTATTTATTTTTCAGCAATTTACATCACCAATGCTTCACTCATCTTCAGAAGATGATGATGATGGGACTTTCAAATCAGTCTCGATTCTCCAATATGAAAATTCCCTTCAACAGGTAACGTTTTCCATGTTTATTTAAATGTATTATAAAGAAAAGAGACTTTATTTTATTGTTTAATATTTTCTGTGTTTGGAGAATGGTTGTTACAAATGTGTTGTAATATGTCGTTATGTATAGCTCAATCTCGTAATATCTTATTTTATATTTGTTGCAAGGTGTTGTTTGCAATCTGTTGTCATATGTTGTGATATGTTGTTATAAACTGTTTTTATATGTTGTAATGTGTTGTTAAATGTTGCTCTATCTATAAAATGTCGTTTTATGCTTTTAGAAAGTGTGGTTTGCAATATGTTGTCATATGTTGTATTATGTTGCAAGTAAACTTTTGTTATTTGTTGTTATATGTTGCTCAATCTAGTAAAATGTTGTTTAAAGTTTTTAAAAGAGTGTCGTTTGTAATGTGTTGTTGTTATATGTTTTTAGTAAACTGTTGTGATATGTTGCTCACTCTAGTAAATTGTTGTTTTATGCTTTTGGAAAAGTATTGTTTGCAATTAGTTCCTAAACATTGTTAAATATTGTTCTGTGTTGCTCTTAATATCTTACTCCAGATAGTTTTCTGTTTTAATCTGTTTTATTCTGTTTTTATACTAGAAACGTTGTTATATATAGTTTTATCTATTGTTATATATTGTTATATTTTAGTATATATGATATTAAATTGTCATGGCAACAAGCGTTGAATATTTATTTTGTTCTTACCCAGGCCTTTTCAAATTATCAGGTGCAGCCAATGTCCAATGAGTTCATCGAATCGTTTGGTCATAATGAGGAGGAGCTTAATCAACTTGGAAAGACTGAGTTAGTTCTTAATTTCCTTCATTTATATCTTATGTTTCCTATTTGAATGTTTTTTTTATTATCCCTCGTTGGAGTTGGAGCTCTACTAGCCATTGCAACATTATACTGCTCTCTTGCTTAGCATTCAGCATTAAAGAGAGTTGAGTATGACAGTTGAACACACGGTGCTACTGAAGGACTAGCCATAGCAACATTATACTGCTCTCTTGCTTAGCATTCAGCATTAAATGGAGTTGAGCATGACAGTTGAACACACGGTGCTACTGAAGGACTAGCCATTGTAACATTATACCGCTCTCTTGCTTAGCATTCAGCATTAAATAGAGTTGAGTATGACAGTTAAACACATGGTGTTACCAATGGACTAGCCATTGTAACATTATACCGCTCTCTTGCTTAGCATTCAGCATTAAATAGAGTTGAGTATGACAGTTAAACACATGGTGTTACCAATGGACTAGCCATTGCAACATTATACCGCTCTCTTGCTTAGCATTCAGCATTAAATAGAGTTGAGTATGACAGTTAAGCACATGGTGTTACCAATGGACTAGCCATTGTAACATTATACCGCTCTCTTGCTTAGCATTCAGCATTAAATAGAGTTGAGCATGACAGTTGAACACACGGTGCTACTGAAGGACTAGCCATTGTAACATTATACCGCTCTCTTGCTTAGCATTCAGCATTAAATAGAGTTGAGTATGACAGTTAAACACATGGTGTTACCAATGGACTAGCCATTGCAACATTATACCGCTCTCTTGCTTAGCATTCAGCATTAAAGAGAGTTGAGTATGACAGTTAAACACATGGTGCTACCAATGGACTAGCCATTGTAACATTTTACTGCTGCTCTCTTGCTTAGCATTCAGCATTAAATGGAGATGAGTCCAATGGACTAGCCATTGTAACTTTACCCAAGCCTCATTTGCTAATATTTTCTCTATTTTTTGTAGTAATCCTTTCGATGAAATTGGCAATGTTGACTTTTCTATTAATGCTAATGATGAAACAGTAAGTATTTTGTTTTTTTTTTGCCAATTTGGCATTTAATTTCGATTTTTAAATGTGCGTGTGTGCTTATGTGCCTTTGTGTTTGTCCGTGTGCGTTTGTCTGTTTGTGCGTGCAAGCGTGCATGCTTGCGTGCGACATGCGTGAATATCGTGGTTTGTACTACCATGTTTTGATTTCTAATTACCCTTCAGCTTTGCCCACCTCCCCGCCAAAAACAAAAGTTGTTTTCCCAATAGTTTGGAGCAGAACGCCATAGCCACAACTTTGCTATCGTTTCAATTGCGTGCGTGCGTGCGTGCGTGCGTGCGTGCGTGCGTGCGTGCGTGCGTGCGTGCGTGCGTGCATATCGTGGTTTTAATGGAATTACTTGTTTCCTTTCTAGCCCGATGCGCAGTTATTTGAAGCCGTCTGTAACGAAAAAGTACACCAATTCGACGACAGTGGAAGTGATGAGGAGGTGAGATTATAGAAACTCGATTTTCTCGGGTCTCCTTTGACTGTTGAAAGTTGTTGCGATTTCTGATTTCTGCAGCATTGATCTCGCTTTAAAACTGCATTACTGAGGCAGTAGCAATGCATTATTTTAGTGACGAAATGTCTAAGCATCTTACATAACTGCTATAACTAGCTCTGGCGCTATATAGCCTTTTCATTATTGCTTTTGAGTTGATGATATTTTGTTTTCATGCCCGTGAACACGGCCTGTTCTTTATTTAGTCTTGTTCCTGAACTATAATCGGTTTTCTACTCCTTTCATCCAGGGAGGCGCCATTTTGCCCCATGACTTAAAGCTTGAATCGGTTATTTCTAAGAATGGGACTCTAATCCCTTCAATATCTGGATATACTTAACATTCGTAAAGATTCTTCTCTCCAACATAAACAACTCTCGTACCCCCTGGTTATCTGATCAGATGCTTTCAATATTGCTCTACCGTTGTATAATCACCGGGGGTGAGAGGGCAGCATCGCTTGTAGCTAGCATTGATGTGACCATAGTGTTTCTTTCCATTTGTATTTCTAGTGTTTTGGGAGCAGTGAATGGGGAGATGATTTTTTTGTAAGTTTTTCAATGCGTGTGTGTCTTTTCTTCCTTTATTACCCCTCTGTCTCCTTTCCCCCCTCTCCCCAAAAGAATCAGTTTGTTTTTCCAAGCAGAGCGTTTTATCCACAACTTTGCCATCGTTGGATTTGCGTGCGTGTGTGCGTGGGTGCGTGGGTGCATGCGTGAATATCGTGGTTTGCCTTGCGAATTTCTATAGGATGAGTTAAAAGCAATTTCCGGAACTAGATTGGTTCAGTCCGGTGTTAAGCAGTTAAGAATTTCATGTCATTTTTCTGCAGGATGTCTGGGAAGAAAAGGAGCTAAAATTTTCACCAAAAACGGCCATGAAAAGGAGGTAGGTATACTGTTTAACTAACTGCAGTTCAACGCCGATCTGCTCCACCATAATTACGCAGAAGAAAATTATACTCTATTCCTCCGCAGTTCAATTTAAGGTGCTCCTTCGTAGTTCCACCCAGAAAGAAGTCAAGTCCTCTTCAGTTTTGCATTTTCCTTTGACCCTTTCAGCGAGAATTGGTTTTTTACAGGGCCTAATGCTTTCAACATCTGTTCTTAGATGTGCTGTAGCATTCTCAGTTTAGTACCCCCGTGAAATCTATAAGTTTTACTGTCTAGGTGTATTAAGACCGGGTGTGAAATTCTTGTAGGCAAGCAGAAAGCAACAGTGATGAATCAGAAGAGAGCAGTGATGAAGCAAGCTGTTCGAGTGATGACGAGCCTGTGTTTGCCGATGAAAGGAAAGAAATTGATTCATTTTCCAAGGAGAATTTCGATAAAAAAGAAAGCAATGAAATTATTGAAAATATGGAAGTTGAAGGTATTGTTAAGTTCTTACCATGAAAGTGTTAACCCATTCTCAGTAAATAAGACCGTGATGTCCTCTAATGCTATACAAATCATGGTCTCTATGACCAGTAAATGGTCAACCCTTCCTCAGTCAATAAGACCGTGATGTCCTCTAATGCTATACAAATCATAGTCTCTATGACCAGTAAATGGTCAACCCTTTCTCAGTAAATAAGACCGTGATGTCCTCTAATGCTATACAAATCATGGTCTCTATGACCAGTAAATGGTCAACCCTTCCTCAGTCAATAAGACCGTGATGTCCTCTAATGCTATACAAATCATAGTCTCTATGACCAGTATATGGTTAACCCTTTCTCAGTAAATAAGACCGTGATGTCCTCTAATGCTATACAAATCATAGTCTCTATGACCAGTAAATAGTCAACCCATTCTCAGTAAATAAGACCGTGATGTCCTCTTATGCTATACAAATCATAGTCTCTATGACCAGTAAATGGTCAACCCATTCTCAGTAAATAAGACCGTGATGTCCTCTAATGCTATACAAATCATAGTCTCTATGACCAGTAAATGGTCAACCCTTTCTCAGTAAATAAGACCGTGATGTCCTCTAATGCTATACAAATCATAGTCTCTATGACCAGTAAATGGTCAACCCTTTCTCAGTAAATAAGACCGTGATGTCCTCTAATGCTATACAAATCATAGTCTCTATGACCAGTAAATGGTCAACCCTTTCTCAGTAAATAAGACCGTGATGTCCTCTAATGCTATACAAATCATAGTCTCTATGACCAGTAAATAGTCAACCCATTCTCAGTAAATAAGACCGTGATGTCCTCTTATGCTATACAAATCATAGTCTCTATGACCAGTAAATGGTCAACCCATTCTCAGTAAATAAGACCGTGATGTCCTCTAATGCTATACAAATCATAGTCTCTATGACCAGTAAATGGTCAACCCTTTCTCAGTAAATAAGACCGTGATGTCCTCTAATGCTATACAAATCATAGTCTCTATGACCAGTAAATGGTCAACCCATTCTCAGTAAATAAGACCGTGATGTCCTCTAATGCTATACAAATCATAGTCTCTATGACCAGTAAATGGTCAACCCTTTCTCAGTAAATAAGACCGTGATGTCCTCTAATGCTATACAAATCATAGTCTCTATGACCAGTAAATAGTCAACCCATTCTCAGTAAATAAGACCGTGATGTCCTCTTATGCTATACAAATCATAGTCTCTATGACCAGTAAATGGTCAACCCTTTCTCAGTAAATAAGACCGTGATGTCCTCTAATGCTATACAAATCATAGTCTCTATGACCAGTAAATAGTCAACCCATTCTCAGTAAATAAGACCGTGATGTCCTCTAATGCTATACAAATTATAGTCTCTATGACCAGTAAATGGTCAACCCTTTCTCAGTCAATAAGATCGTGATGTCCTCTTATGCTATACAAATCATAGTCTCTATGACCAGTAAATGGTCAACCCTTTCTCAGTCAATAAGATCGTGATGTCCTCTTATGCTATACAAATCATAGTCTCTATGACCAGTAAATAGTCAACCCATTCTCAGTAAATAAGACCGTGATGTCCTCTAATGCTATACAAATTATAGTCTCTATGACCAGTAAATGGTCAACCCTTTCTCAGTCAATAAGATCGTGATGTCCTCTTATGCTATACAAATTATAGTCTCTATGACCAGTAAATGGTCAACCCTTTCTCAGTCAATAAGATCGTGATGTCCTCTTATGCTATACAAATCATAGTCTCTATGACCAGTAAATAGTCAACCCATTCTCAGTAAATAAGACCGTGATGTCCTCTAATGCTATACAAATTATAGTCTCTATGACCAGTAAATGGTCAACCCATTCTCAGTAAATAAGACCGTGATGTCCTCTAATGCTATACAAATCATAGTCTCTATGACCAGTAAATGGTCAACCCTTTCTCAGTAAATAAGACCGTGATGTCCTCTAATGCTATACAAATCATAGTCTCTATGACCAGTAAATGGTCAACCCATTCTCAGTAAATAAGACCGTGATGTCCTCTAATGCTATACAAATCATAGTCTCTATGACCAGTAAATGGTCAACCCATTCTCAGTAAATAAGACCGTGATGTCCTCTAATGCTATACAAATCATAGTCTCTATGACCAGTAAATGGTCAACCCTTTCTCAGTAAATAAGACCGTGATGTCCTCTAATGCTATACAAATCATAGTCTCTATGACCAGTAAATAGTCAACCCATTCTCAGTAAATAAGACCGTGATGTCCTCTTATGCTATACAAATCATAGTCTCTATGACCAGTAAATGGTCAACCCATTCTCAGTAAATAAGACCGTGATGTCCTCTAATGCTATACAAATCATAGTCTCTATGACCAGTAAATGGTCAACCCTTTCTCAGTAAATAAGACCGTGATGTCCTCTAATGCTATACAAATCATAGTCTCTATGACCAGTAAATAGTCAACCCATTCTCAGTAAATAAGACCGTGATGTCCTCTAATGCTATACAAATCATAGTCTCTATGACCAGTAAATGGTCAACCCTTTCTCAGTAAATAAGACCGTGATGTCCTCTAATGCTATACAAATCATAGTCTCTATGACCAGTAAATAGTCAACCCATTCTCAGTAAATAAGACCGTGATGTCCTCTAATGCTATACAAATCATAGTCTCTATGACCAGTAAATAGTCAACCCATTCTCAGTAAATAAGACCGTGATGTCCTCTAATGCTATACAAATCATAGTCTCTATGACCAGTAAATGGTCAACCCTTTCTCAGTAAATAAGACCGTGATGTCCTCTAATGCTATACAAATCATAGTCTCTATGACCAGTAAATAGTCAACCCATTCTCAGTAAATAAGACCGTGATGTCCTCTAATGCTATACAAATCATAGTCTCTATGACCAGTAAATAGTCAACCCATTCTCAGTAAATAAGACCGTGATGTCCTCTTATGCTATACAAATCATAGTCTCTATGACCAGTAAATGGTCAACCCTTTCTCAGTAAATAAGACCGTGATGTCCTCTAATGCTATACAAATCATAGTCTCTATGACCAGTAAATAGTCAACCCATTCTCAGTAAATAAGACCGTGATGTTCTCTAATGCTATACAAATCATAGTCTCTATGACCAGTAAATAGTCAACCCTTTCTCAGTCAATAAGATCGTGATGTCCTCTTATGCTATACAAATCATAGTCTCTATGACCAGTAAATGGTCAACCCTTTCTCAGTAAATAAGACCGTGATGTCCTCTAATGCTATACAAATCATAGTCTCTATGACCAGTAAATAGTCAACCCATTCTCAGTAAATAAGACCGTGATGTTCTCTAATGCTATACAAATCATAGTCTCTATGACCAGTAAATAGTCAACCCTTTCTCAGTAAATAAGACCGTGATGTCCTCTTATGCTATACAAATCATAGTCTCTATGACCAGTAAATGGTCAACCCTTTCTCAGTAAATAAGACCGTGATGTCCTCTAATGCTATACAAATCATAGTCTCTATGACCAGTAAATGGTCAACCCTTTCTCAGTCAATAAGATCGTGATGTCCTCTTATGCTATACAAATCATAGTCTCTATGACCAGTAAATGGTTAACCCTTTCTCAGTCAATAAGACCTTAATGCCCTTTAATGCTATACAAATTATAGTTTCTATGACCAGTAAATGGTCAACCCTTTCTCAGTCAATAAGACCTTAATTTCCTTTAATGCTATACAAATCATAGTCTCTATGACCAGAAAATGGTTAACCCTTTCTCAGTCAATAAGACCTTAATTTCCTTTAATGCTATACAAATCATAGTCTCTATGACCAGAAAATGGTTAACCCTTTCTCAGTCAATAAGACCTTAATTTCCTTTAATGCTATACAAATCATAGTCTCTATGACCAGTAAATGGTTAACCCTTTCTCAGTCAATAAGACCTTAATTTCCTTTAATGCTATACAAATCATAGTCTCTATGACCAGAAAATGGTTAACCCTTTCTCAGTCAATAAGACCTTAATTTCCTTTAATGCTATACAAATCATAGTCTCTATGACCAGTAAATGGTTAACCCTTTCTCAGTCAATAAGACCTTAATTTCCTTTAATGCTATACAAATCATAGTCTCTATGACCAGAAAATGGTTAACCCTTTCTCAGTCAATAAGACCTTAATTTCCTTTAATGCTATACAAATCATAGTCTCTATGACCAGAAAATGGTTAACCCTTTCTCAGTCAATAAGACCTTAATTTCCTTTAATGCTATACAAATCATAGTCTCTATGACCAGAAAATGGTTAACCCTTTCTCAGTCAATAAGACCTTAATTTCCTTTAATGCTATACAAATCATAGTCTCTATGACCAGAAAATGGTTAACCCTTTCTCAGTCAATAAGACCTTAATTTCCTTTAATGCTATACAAATCATAGTCTCTATGACCAGTAAATGGTTAACCCTTTCTCCTCCGACAAATTTCTGATTTTCTTCCTAACCCATCAATCATAGATTGGACTGCGAATTTCGATAACGGAGGTGTTGCCATGGATACATTAGATGCTGCTGCTGTGGGTTGGGTGACCTCTGATGCAACAGCCACGGTTCCAGTCGAAGATGAATCTGGATTCGCCGATTTTACAGATTTATCGAAATTTGAAAGGTAATCCTGTCAACAAATCAACTAATCCAGCTATGATGATAATGAATCTTTTTGTAATCTTTGCATCGATCTGTAACTTATTCGATAACTTATCTTTTGACCAAAATCGAAGTAATCTAACTGATCTAACTAATCTGTGTAATCCAAGTAACTGCAATTGTTCCAAGGATTCTCTAGTAATCTTGAGTAATCTTTAAGCGACCTAAGTTATCGATTTTTTCTAGCTAAAATCTAAATAATAAAAGTAATCTAAGTGATCTCACTAATCGATGTTATCAAAGTTGTTTCAAGTGTTCTAAGGATTCTAAGGTATATTAGCAATCTAACAAATTTTGAGACATCTTTGTGATCTGAGTGATTCTTGAGTAATCTTGAGTAATCTTAAGTGATCTAAGGAATCTTACGTTATCTAAGTAATCTTAAGTAATCCCCCACACTATTTTAAGAATCCAAAATAAAATAGTATTGTTCAGAAATGGCCCATATCAAATACATGGCGGTGACTTTTTTATATGAAATGCTTTTCCTTTTGCAATCATTCTCCCATCTTCCCTTATCTTCATAGCTTTGCATTTTCCTCCTGCACCCTAATGCTGTTCTGTTTATGCACCCCAAACAAATCAACCCCCTCATATCACTGCCCCTCCCTTCAATCCATTTCTGTTACCTCAGTTTCTTTAAACCCCAACAACTCCTCTCCCTTTTACTGCAGACTCGTATGATAGAGATGAACGAGCCATCGAGATATCAAATGTTATTTCTACTCTGTACTTGTCTAATTTTCATTTTGTTTTTGCTGTCACAGTGACCAAGACAAAAAAGGGAACAAGGTTGGACCAGAATCGCCGGTTGCAATGGATGAGGATAGCAATGAGTCGTTTAAAGATGCTGCTGGTAAAAATATTGATAAACAAGAAACTGAAAACAATTCAAAAGAAGGTCAGTTCAATAGTTATTTTATTTTATTTTATTGTATTATAATTTATATTATTGTATTGTATTATATTTTATTGTATTTTATTTTATTTTATTTATTTTATTTTATTTTATTTTATTTTATTTTATTTTATTTATTTTATTGTATTTTATTTTATTCTATTTTAATTTATTTTATTGTATTTTACTTTATTTTATTTTATTTTATTTCATTTTATTTCAATTAATTTCATTTGAAATTATCCCATTTAGGCATTATTTTATATTATCTTAGTCTCTGTAGTTCATTTTATTTAAGTGTATTTTATTTCATTTTTTTTAATTCTAATTAAATTATCTTATTTTGGCATATTTGCATTCTATTTTATTTTCAAAGTTCTATATCGTTTTAACTCTTGAAATAAAATTGTATGATTATAAAAGTGAATTATATAAGGTCATTTTTTTCTCAGGATAATTTTATCAGCTAATCTAGAACTTTTAGTAATAGAAAAATTAAGAAAATTTTATCAATTTCAAATAAATGATATTTATCTGAAATGCTTTATTTTCTTCTTTAGATGATAAAATGGATGAAGATACCCCCCATCCCATTAAAACCGACGTAGAAAATGACAATACAAATCAAAGGTATGAATTAATTATTGACGGGGGTAGTGTGCTTTGCTTAAAAAGTTTCAAAAATCACATTCATAAATTTAATATTATGTTGAACCGAGATTGAAATTTGTTTATAGTTTTGAAAAAGGAAATAAATAGTTATTTGTTTGCTTGCTTAGGGAAACAGAAGAAAAGGAAAATGCATCAGATAAAGAGAAAAAAGAAAGAATAGATGAAAATGAATTGAAAGATAATGAAAAGAAAAATAAAGAAAAAGGGAAACAAAATAAAACTGGAAGGTAATTAGAATGTTAATGACTGTCATTATCGTCATCATCATCATCATCATCATCATCATCATCATCATCATCATCATCATCGTCATTATTATCATCATCATCATCATCATCATCATCATCATAGTCATTATTATCATCATCATCATCATCATCATAATCATCATCATCATCATCATCATCATCATCATCATCATCATCATCATCATCATCATCATCATCATCATCATCATCATCATCATCATCATCTTGGTCATCATCTTAATCATCATCTTAATCATCATTTTAATCATCATCTTAATCACAAATGATAACATGTATTTGTCCTTAATCATTTTCAATCAAAACATTAATCAATGATTTCTATTCCCACAGTGATGTTACAGTTGATGTTTTCGATTCTGGTGATGATTCGATGCATGTTACAACACAAGTTGTTGGCGGGTTTGTTGTTATTGATGCAAGTGCAACGGATGATAAACCAGTAAGTTCTACTTCCATTTCTTCTACTACCTGATGTATTCTTTCCCGTTACTATTATCTTTTGCCAAGAGAACAATCCTTTCCTGGGTGGACCAGTTTTGCTTGTCAGTGGCCTATTATTGTTATAGTTTAAACATAATCTCAGCTTCAACTTTGTCTTCTACTAGAATCCGGATTCACCTGGACAAAATCCAGATCAAGATGGCGGCAATCCAACTCACAAAGAAGCTTTAAGCCCATCAAAAGGTGGTGTTTCTGTGGTGACTGTATCCAGGTAACCATATCTCTTGCTCCTTTTGTTAACAAAATGTCAATCATTGGTTGTATTGATTAGAAGATCTCCGCAAGATTTGACAGAATTTCGTAGTTATTGCGTGGTATACTTTGTTTTTAACCATTTTTAATGGTAAAGGATTTTCCAACCTCTTTCAGAGGATTACTTAGGATCGCTTATAATCTGCAACGATCCTAATCAATAGACTTCTGCGATTCACAATTAACTTCAACCATCTTCATTAATCTTTAGCAATCTTCAACAATCTTTTGGAATCCACAATAGTCTTCAGCAGTCTTAAGCCATCCTCAGTTATCTTTAAAAATCCTCTGCAATAGTCTTCTGCGATTCACAATTAACTTCAACCATCCTCAGTAATCATTAACAATCTTCAACAATCCTTTGGAATCCACAATAGTCTTCAGCAGTCTTCAGCCATCCTCAGTTATCTTTAAAAATCCTCTGCAATAGACTTCTGCGATTCACAATTAACTTCAACCATCCTCAGTAACCTTTTGCAATCTTCAACAATCTTTTGGAAACCACAATAGTCTTCAGCAGTCTTCAGCCTTCCTCAGTTATCTTTAAAAAACTTCTGCAATAGTCTTCTGCGATTCACAATTAACTTCAACCATCCTCAGTAATCTTTTGCAATCTTCAACAATCTTTTGGAATCCACAATAGTTTCCAGCAGTCTTCAGCATTCCTCAGTTATCTTTAAAAAACTTCTGCAATAGTCTTCTGCGATTCACAATTAACTTCAACCATCCTTCAACCATGGCATGACTTGCGATTGTGTTTTCTTGACCACATGGCTACATCATCTTGATCACATGAGTATACCATTTTGATCACATGGCTTCATCATCTTGATCACATGAGTATACCATTTTGATCACATGGCTTCATCATCTTGGTCACATGAGTATACCATTTTGATCACATGGCTTTATCATCTTGATCACATGAGTATACCATTTTGATCACATGGCTTTATCATCTTGATCACATGACTATACCATTTTGATCACATGGCTTTATCATCTTGATCACATGAGTATACCATTTTGATCACATGGCTCTATCATCTTGATCACATGAGTATACCATTTTGATCACATGGCTTTATCATCTTGATCACATGACTATACCATTTTGATCACATGGCTCTATCATCTTGATCACATGACTATACCATTTTGATCACATGGCTCTATCATCTTGATCACATGACTATACCATTTTGATCACATGGCTTTATCATCTTGATCACATGAGTATACCATGTTGATCACATGGCTCTATCATCTAAACACATGTTTTTGAATGGTTTTTTACCCCAGTCGACAAGTCATCAATATCAATTCAGACGGTAAAGTCGAATCGCCCCGATCGCCCAGATCACCCCGATCACCAAAGAAATCACGATCGCCTACCAGAGTGAAAGCAACGCCACCTGGGAAGGTTACAACAAAGTCATCACCAAAGAACCTCCTTGAACCGGATGACATATTAGTGGAGACAAAGTCTGGACAAGAACAGGAAGAAAGCAACGAAGCTTTGGAGTTACCGACGAGAAATGGGCCTGTTAATGAAGATATTTCGAGTTGTTCAGAAAAATTTGATGACTTAAAAAATGTTGAAATTGTTGGGTGAGTTTGTTGACCTTTTTTCGTGTCTTTTTGGAGCTTTGGGAGTTTTTGAATTGCATTAGTCCGCGAGTGCAGATCTTAGTATAGCCATTGCCTAATGTTTTACACCATCGAGAAGGGGATGGGTGACAGATTACTTACCAGGGGGCCGGGGTCTTGAGAGGGCCGCAAAGAATTTGTTGTGTATCTTTACTATGTTGCTAGTCTTCTTTTGGGGGCCTTATAGGCAAAAATTTAATGGATTCCATTCAAAATAGAAAATTCCAAAAGTTTGTAGGGGCGTTTTGTCGAAAGTCAGGGTTTGACAGCGAATTAAGGGCTTGGCTTAATTTTAGAATGCAGCCCCGACGTCAGCAGAAATTTCCAGGGGTTGGACAAAAGCGATAGTAACAGATCGATACTCCTTTCGTAGTGTTGGCACCCATTCTTTCTATTCAAGAGGCTGAAAATTCACATCTAGTTAATTTATATGGAGGCTAAGCTTCAGCGAGGGGGGCTAACATAGTGACAGGGGGGGGGCTAAACCCCCAGCCCGCTAGCCTTCCCCCTCAAGTGGCCTCAACCAAAAAAGATTTTACATCTGGATGCCCCATGTCTGTCATAACCATGGAGCCTAAACCTTCCATCGACTGCCCTGGGGCTGAGCTGTTGCCATGTGCTAGTAAAATAAATCTAATCCACCATTTCATATTCGTTTTAGTGAAACACAAGGCAGTTCAGAAATCAGCAGCTGCACATCATGACATCATAACTGTTGTTAATACATTTTTCTATGGTTGCATTACACTGTCCAAGGAACTTAATCTCGCAAATGTGCAGGCCTCGGAGATTTATTACAAACGAAGATAACAGCGCAAACACCACAGTTTTCAATTTGAACAACAATTTAATGGCAAGCCCCAGCTCTAAACTGCATAGAAACATGCCGCTGCTATGGAGCTGAAAAAGAGGCAAATGAGGAGAACGAGGTCGTCAAGTAATGGCGGGACTATTGGTAGAGGCCCGTATGTTGTTTATTAATTATCAAATTTAGTGATTGCTATGATTATAGTAGTGTTTCTTACTTGCGGGTCCTCTGAGTTTCTTCGCACTCTTAATGGCAGCAGCATTTCGGCATATCTTTAATGAAAATGAATGAAATTGGAACATGTGGACATCAGGTCTTTTAAATCTCAATCCATGTCTCTTCCATTAAAAATCTTTAGAATATCTGACACACGAATACGGCCTAGTCATCTTTGTGCCCGGATGAAAAAGGCCTAAAAACACCAAGAAAGAAGAGTTTTATCATTGAAGTTATTGACCAAACTCGAGTTTCCAAATTGTGACCCCATAAAGCACTGTTTATACAATGCCTGTACATTTTAGGTACAGGCCATGATGAGATAGCCTCTTTCCAATTTGGATGGATTCTGTTCAGTTGAAGCTGAAGTCTCGTCACAGTCAATTCACTGTATTTTCAGTTATGTTCTGACACGTATGAAGCGAGAAAACATCATCAAATCGTTATATTTCATCCAATTTTCATTTCATTTTATTTTTTTATTCTATTTTGATTAGACACCCTAGTTTCCCTATTTTTAGGACTTTTTCAGGGGGGCGTGCTAACTCTAGCCAATGATAATAATAAAAAGATTTTAATGTTAACGATTTAATAATCGTTATAGTTGTTATCTGTTCTCATCGATGACGCAAAAACAGCAAAGTAAAACAGCTATGATATTGACCATTTGATGATAGTTTTCATGCTCATATCGCATGATCATGTTAGCATGATCACTTGATAGTATGGTCACGTGATCACTTGTTCACATAACGATGACGTCATTACACTAAATTGATGAATTAATTTATTAATAGCCATTAATAACCGAGAGCTTTGTAGACCAAGTCATTAAGTATTTAAACATGCCACCATTAAGAGGACCATAAGTCACTTCGATCATCAGCATGAATTCGCTGTTTCTTAGGACGGGGGTTGGTGCTGCCAATAACTTGCTTCACTTTTCTCTTGCTCAGACATCATCAATTATGATACCCCCTTGCAGTCTGACTTAACACATCAGCTTCTACTCTATAACTGTGTTATCACCGGGGGTGAATTGGATCAACCTCTGCGTTTTTAACCGTGATAAATAGTTTTCTTTTTCTTAACGTTTATTCGTAGCCTGAATTTGTTTATCGATTCCCATTTTGATTCCTAAAAATTCTTCTTTGTAACCTTCATCCTTCATCACATTTTGTTGATCCACCCTTTTGCGAGGTTACGAAAGGGGCAATGCTTCCTCCCTTGATCTAGCAGTCAATGATTCCGTCAGCTTTTCCCCAGCATATTAGCCTTGATTGTAAAAGCCTTAGTTACATTGTTTTTTTAGCATTGTTATCAGGATAAAAGAGACTTGAAAATATTCATTCAGTTTTTTATTCAACTTTGAAAAATCCATGATTGAAGTTATCGGTTCATAGTAAGGTCAACTATTTTTTCAAAGTGACCTTTAAGACCACATGTCCGTCCTCATTAACGCGATTTTTCTCATCGAAAATCCGGAATTTTGAACTTTCAAATGCGAGGTGTTGTAAAGTGAGAAAGGGTCTTGTCTTTCGATTATTTGCCATTTGATTCCCGAAGCCCGATTATTGGCTATATTAATGTGCCGTTTCATGCTACGCGATAACAATGATAATCATAATAACAACTTTTTCTCAGTGTTGCCTAAATCTTGCTTGAAACAGATTGCAGCAGGCGTTTTTACAGCCACCCATGCATTACATGCATTTTCGAGTAGCAATGGCTTTTTAGAGAGTGAGTTGTGAGGTAGGCAAAGTCCAAAAAATAGCGGCTGAAGACCTTGAAGCTGTAGTCCCTTCATCTGTTTGCCGATATGATGTGTTGAAGGCATATGTTGCTCATCCAAATACACAAGAGGCTGTCACACCTATGCCTATTGCTTTTGTACTCTCTTGGCCTTTTTCCTTCACTAAATTTAGGCATGTTTGCAGCTTTTTATGGACCACTAGAAGGTACCGGCATGAACTTGAGTGACCACGCCCAAAAATCAACTTCAAAATTTCATTAGGAAGTGTGTACCGGCTTCCCTGAAAATGTATAGCTGATAGTTTTCGATTTGTATTTTCTCCATTTTCCATTACATTTCAAAAGCTTCATTTCAAGAAGAGAAACTTTGAAAAAGATAAAAAATAGCTACAAGATTTCAAGTGCTCAATTTTGATTTTCCTATAAGAACTTTGCAAGCCCCTTTCGTAGCCTCGTGTTGAATCTATCGTCTGTATATATTCAAAGTAGAAAGATAATGTGAGCCTCGATTTAGTAATTTGAAGGATTGATATAAGAATCTTTCATTGAATATGCAATTAAAACTTGTACTTTCTTGTTCCATTCCTTTTACTTTATGAGCAGATAAGTCGAGAATAGATGAAGAGCTCTTGTCCAACTTTCTTTTTATTAACAATGCGTTCAACTATAAGCACAGTTTTTTAATGGTACTTCCAGATCTGTTTTACAATCGATAACATTAGTTTAAACCTAAACCAACATCTAGTTCTCGAAAATCCTAATAAAATGTGAAAGAGGGCATTCAAATGTTTCTTGGCATGAAACTCACTTTCATTTTTCTTCGTCTCGTTTTATCACCTTTTAGCATATCTCTCTTTCGCATAACCTTGGATTTTTCAGTTCACATTTCATATACTCTTTACTTCAGTTAATCCAATCTTTTCTAACTGAGGACTGATATGCATAAAATATCGAAACTTAGAATGAAAATGAGGTTAAAACTTTTCGACAAGATTAACCCAGATTATCTTTTGTTTGACGGAGATAGAGAATACAAATTATAGTTATATATTTATATATTTTTCATCTTATATTTCCATGTGATTTTTTACAACGTGCTCTGAATTAACAACGTACAACGTGCTATGCCATAATATAAAGATATATGATGGTTATGTGATCGCTTTGTTTTGCATTCCTGTTACCTTGCGTTATTTATCTACATCATTGCAAGTATTCCTCGAGAATCCTGCAGCCAGCCATTCCACTCCATCATTCCACTCCATCATTCCACTCCATCATTCCACTCCATCATTCCACTCCATCATTCCACTCTATCATTCCACATTCCACACAATGCTTTACAGGTAGCCAGTCAATGTTGTATAGATAGTCAGACCTCTATAATGATGCCATAATTTTTCAGTATTTTGAGTTCCCCTCCTGCTTGTCAGTGGTTTGCCAGACAATTGGCGGACATTAATTACTATTCTTTCCTCTATTGATCGTCTATACCTGCTGGCCAGCACGTGACTGAGCTCTCAACGATGATTGGATCAAAGGCCTGGCGCTAACGCATGTACAGAATGCAATAAATTTGCATATTAAACAGTAGCACATTCACAAATCTAAGTTTGTGTGTTGTGATATTTTTCGTCAAAATGGATGTTTCATCTAAGTCATGTTTTTTGATTCTCTCTGCCTGCATCTTGGGGCTTCTATTTATTTCATGTAAGTATATTTTTTTATCTGGGTTTCTGTCCGCTCGTATTGTCACCATTTCGCTTACTTGACGAAAACAATCTTCTAAACGCTTGCCGCCTCGCATTTCCAAGTCTTCCGAGATATTTCTTCACGTTTTCGAATTTCCGCATCACCTTCAGCATTCGACTTTCGGATTGAGCAGACTCTAGGGATATTTAAGTCGGTAAAGTCCACGACATTTAGAGATGTTAAATCAATGTAATTAGAGACCAAGCTAGCAGCAGGAAAACTGAATAACCTGCTACCGGGACAAACTACAGGCTGTGAGAGAGAATAACAATATTTGAGACAAAACTATGCCCCCTAATTCAGAAATGTGTTGTGAATTCAATGGTACGTTCTGTAATAACACTAATATGTTTGATGACTTTGTGGAAACCAGCGAGGTTGTATTTCAACTCGTGCTTCAAAATCATTAAAGAAAAGCGGTTTAGTTTCGTTATTTTCACAGTTGAAATAACTTTTGTTAAATTTACCGATTAAAAGAATTAAGAAAATAAAAAAATCTACTTATATCTGTAAAACTCAGTGGCTTTACAGTTTTCAAATCCTCAAATTCATTGATGTTAAAATGCCTAAAAACGTCGATGAGGCCTCCCAAGGGTTATGGGGAACAAGAGAACTTGCCGTATTTATTAATGGGAAGAGGAGAACATAGGCAAATATGTCTAGGGAACTAGGGATCTTTTGAGAAGCTGGGAGCAGTTTGAAATTACGTTTTAGGGAAAAAAATAAAGATAAAGATAATAAATTCTTTAAATTAAATTGGCTATTTAGTATAGCTATTTGCGAAGGTGATAATTAACCAAAATTAAATATACAATATCAAAATATATAACAATTATAGATACCCTACTCCATAAAAAAAAATTGTAGATCCTACAGTTGCAATGTCCGTAATTCTATGACTTCAGATGTTTCTTAAAAACTGTCAAAGAGCTGGAATTTGTTATTTCTATTGGCAATTTTGCCTACACTCTTTGACCCATGAACCTCACTGGATCTGTCCTATAGCATGTGGCTCTCACTTTTGGTAGATTTAAAGTCCTCGAGCATCTTAGTTGATATGGTAATGCCTTCTCTTCAAAGATTTCCAGCATAAAAGAAGGATTCAATTGATTTTTCGTTTTGTAAATTTCAATTATAGGCAACTGTAGGTTCTTCTGATGTACAGATATCGAGTTATCTATTTCCAACAATGTCTCACAATTTGACGTATTGTCTTTGTATGCAATTCTAAGAGCCCTTTTTGTATCCTGTTTATTTTGGTATTAGAATTCCTATCATGGAACATCCAAATCAGTATGCAATAGCTGAACTGTCACATTACAAACATATTCATCATCAGTTTTATCTTTTCAGAGTCAATGAAAATCGAAATTCGAGATAATGCATGTAGGTTTTGGCTTGCTTTTTTGCAAAGCGACTGCACATGATTTTTGAAGCTAAGCTTTGTATCTAGCTTTACTCCTAGTATTTTCTTCAATACTCTCTGTTACTACAGCATCTCCAACTTGTATTTTCATCTTATCGTTTTTCTCGCTAAATATTATTAGATGAAATTTATCTACATTCAGTTTCATGTAATTTTCAGGGTACCAAGCTGATAGACGAGTAGCATCTTGCTCTAAGCTTTCAATGACATTTTCGACCTTAGAGTCGCATACGTTTTCAACGCAAGTTGTCATAATTCAAACAGTTTTATTTCCTAAACCACCTTTTGTCTTCTGTTTGTCCAATTGGGTAGCACAAACCCCCTGAGGGGCCTCGCATATCCCTAGAACATTTCTGGAACGAAACTGTGGGGAACCCTCCCTACTATATTCCCGTTCTTCAGTAGTCATGTGACTCAGTAGTATATTTATGTTTTATTTAGGACAATCGCCCCCATTCGGTTACAGTCTTTCGCAGTAATCTAAAGTCGTTTAAATATAGTAACTAACAAAACTAGCCTGTGTAGAAAAAAAAACTCAAGTTTCGTTTTGAGTTCAAGTACAGGTTTCGAGTATATAAATGCATTATTCTCAGCATAAAAGAGAGCTATAAAGTTATCTTAATCCCGATTGATAGAACTTGCATTATCTCAATCACCATTTAACATTTATCTATCTACAGTGTGCAAGTGAGAGAAAAATTAAATTTTTGGCTTTTTTTCGTGATTGACCTATCAATAGCAGGTGATTCTATTGCGTTCAAACTCTGTAAGTTAGCATCAGCATTCCCATCTCAAGGAAAATTTTCTATAGTAACAGCATTTGACACGAGAATTTTACAATCCATTTAGTCTATTCATATTCATTAGGATAAACCTTGAACGATAAGTAACGTGTTCTTCGTCCTGACAAGCCACAGAAGACAAAAGGTGGCTTAGGGATTAAAACTGGTTGAATTATGACAACATGCGCTGGACACCATTGCATTGCACTAGAATGATAAAATCATCAGTTGAATAATTGCTATTCACAGTGTATTGTAGTTTAGGTCTTCATGAATTTTGAAAAATTTTATATAGAGCTATAAAAGCTTTTTTTTATATATAGGAAACCACATCCAACTGATGATTTTATGATTCATAATGCAATGCAATTGGTATTAACGCAAGTTGTCATAATTCAACCAGTTTATTTAATCAACCAAATTTTGCCCTCTGTGGCTTGCCATATTTCGTATCAACCACAGGATTTCAATACTTTTAAAAAAAATTAACTACCAACATAAGATGTCATTTGAAGGAATGATTGTTTCAACAGTTAAGGAACAAAACTTTTAACAGATAATGTAATGTAATGTAATGTAATGTAATGTAATGTAATGTAATGTAATGTAATGTAATGTACTGTAATGTAATGTAATGTAATGTACTGTAATGTAATGTAATGTACTGTAATGTAATGTAATGCAATGTAATGTACTGTAATGTTATCTAATGTAATGTAATGTAATGTTATGTAATGTAAAACAATGTAATGTAATGTATTTTATTGTTGTAATGTTACATGGTAATTCAAACGCCAATAATAATTAATTTTTTCATTTCATTTCAGTTAACATATCACAATCACAGATGATGAAAACAAACTTTCCTCCAATGAGGGCACAAGTTGAAGAATCAGTAATTAATGAATCTCCTTCAAAACCATGCAAAAATCCAATTAATTTTCCAGGCAAAGCTCCGTTTCCAGATATTTTCCTTGCCATCAACTTCAACAATCCATTTTACAAAAACGTACCGATCCTTATAGACTACTTTAAACCGCTGTTTCCTAACTATTTCTTCTGTGGCCCCGAAGTTGATCCGGATGGCAAGTATCAAATTGTAGTGATTCAACAAGTGAAAGCCGAATACGGTTATTATGGATTTCAATGCGTTGCCGAAGCAATCCGCCGAAAACCGGGCTTCGCTGGTTATTTCTATGTTAATGACGACATGATAATAAACTGGTGGAATTTTTTTAAACTCGACAAAACCAAGATATGGTTCCCTGGTCCGAAAGAATTTGGCCGGCACAAAATGGTACCAGCACCAATCGCGTTTTGGTGGAGACGTGCTGCGTGCTTGGAGAGGTGCTCGCAAGCTTTTGTTGAAATGGAAAGCGATCCATCCTTCGTCCAGATAAATGCGACTAAAATTTACCTAAGTAACCTTGGAAACGAAAGAGCATGTTCAAACTCTTTGGCTGATATCATGTACATCCCTGGCAGGCTAGCTAAAAGCTTTGAGTTGATATCACAAAAGTTTTATGACCATCGCGTTTTTTTAGAAGTTGCTTCTCCAATGGCAGTGTTGATGCTGGAAAAACGTGAAAACATCATAGATACTCGAGGACTGTATTTACAGAAGAAATATGGGTGGGGTCATTGGACAGGAAATTCAGCTCGTGCCTGGCTTGAATATGATTATAAAACGTTTTTCCTTCATCCGTACAAGTTTTCTGGTTTTAATCAGACGAAAAACACTGGCGAATTTAAGGACAGAGTTCTGGGCCCAAGTGAAACAATTTTGAAAGATAAATGTTTGGATGTTCTCGATAAGGGAAAATTTTGGAGCTAAAGTATTTTATTAGTTAGATAATTTGCAAGATTGAACCAAAGTGCGGTTCATATTGGGGTGCTGAGACGAAGGAAGCATCTCAAAGGAGGGAGGAGAGGCAGGGGGGATGTCACATGACCACTCATATTAATGATCATCTTTAGGGCACTTTACCCTCGTTTGTCAAAAAGTTTGTGGTCATTTCCCCTTCTGTTCCCGGTTCCTTTGAAGGAAGTTTGTTGTTGTGGTTGGTTCCAGTCCCATCCAGCTAAGGAATGGCCACTGTTTGGCAAATCTGGCAGCCCCCCTCCCCCACCAATAATGACCCTGTCGGAAAATTTTGGTGCCTGAAATTAGTTTCATTTCCATAATCTCTAGAGTTCTTTTTTCCAACTAGCTAGCATTGGACTTTCCATTCCTAAAAAGGCAGAAATCGATGAATCTATGCACTTGCCGGAAAATTGTAGGCCGAACATAACCCCGACTTTGCACAATTTTCAAGACACTCGAGGTTCAAACCAGTTTTAAAGCACATTTTTAGAGTGGCTATTTCTTAATGTATTGAAAGCATTTCCTTCGGAGAGGTCAAGTCCTACTTGATTTAAAAATATTTTGTCATGTTTTACCACATTTTGTAAAATCGTATTCTAATTCAAAAAGAAGTTAGCAAAAAAGTAGAAATTAATGTTGAATCAAAAGAGTAATATACTATTTATCTAGCAATTTAACCTGTCTTTAAAATGAAGCACTTCTTCATGGCTAGGGTTGATATGATAAATATATTTTGTTGACTCTCAGGACCGTTGCTACCCAATGTAACTAGGAGGGGTGTAAGATGAGGACTTTGCTGACAAGATGGGCGTGGCATTCTTTATAGGGTGGGCGTGGCATATTCTTAAGGGTGTGGCTCTAGACCAACCGAAGGTTTTGTTCACAGATTGCAATTTTACTTGAAATTGGCCGAGGAAAACCAGAGTAATATTAAATGAGCAGGATAACAGAACAGTAAAATTGACCGACAACAACAGCCTACAGCCGACAGTGCTATTTTCAGGGGGTATGACACACTCTACCCCTTCCCAAAGCGATGTCATTTACATGTTAATTAAAAGGCCATGTATGTTTAAATTGGGGTGAGGGTAAGATCCTAATTGAGGTTTGGGGTCAATCTCCCGACCAGCAATGAAATGGAAATCTTCATGTAATAGTTCTTGAACCACCACTAGCAAATGATGGGCCTAAATGGGGGAACTCATCCCAGCAGTCACCTTCTTAGCTTTAAATATAAATTTGTTAATAAATATAATGTTTTACTGTTGCCTATCAAAAGTGAAAGAATAATTATAATAATAATATAGTTATTTATACAGGGTTGCCTTTTCAGCAACATAGGTGCTGTTATCAATAAGGGCCCTGTTATAAACATATATAACCTTAGAAAAAATTAAACTTTAAACTGATTTATTTACAATTACCAAGAACTTTTAAATGATTGTCCTTTGGTTGCTAAAAAGCAAGAACCAATTTTGTTTCACGTTAATTAAGTTAAAGGAGGGGGCGTTCGAGCGTGCAAGAACCAGCAAATTTTATGGAACCCGAAAGCCCGGACGAAAACTTGGGAACACCCGAAAATCCGCAGGTATAAAATTAAGTATTGCAGAAGTTTTACAAGATCATCGTTGATTGGTCGATTCATGCTTTGAGAGAATGCAAGCATACTATTGGTCAGTAGGGCTTGGATTGGTATTCCCCCTATTGTCGAAAAGACCGAGACCACTTTTCTAGCACAATTCTGGCAAATATTTTGTTTTAAAGAAAATAGACCCTATGGTTATGCAAATCAGATGATTCTAATTGAGCCAATCATAATAGACCTTGTAATGCTTCTGCAAGAACCATAAAATTAAAGATCGTGTAACAACAGACAATGAACTTCTAAGGATTGTAACCATCAATTTTTGATTCTTCATTTCACTAGTTCAAAGACCCCATTATAACCTGTACAGCAGAGATTTTATGGCTTGTAACGAAATACAATAATATCAAAGAGCACCAAAAAGCATTCGATATCTGTATGATTGTAATTTTCACAGCAACAATTTGTTATTAAATGGCTCTTTCAAATCTGGACTTTGGCTCCAAATAAGAACCAGTCAATAGTTTCGCTGTTATTTGGAAGATGAGAACCCGCAAATTTAAACTTTTTTAAACAAATTTTAGGTTTTCTCAGGAAACCCAGAAATTCAAAGTTCCAAAGAGGCAATGAGGGGCAGCTTGAATCCAATCCCGTGAGGGCCCGTCAATCCTGCTGATGCTGCGGAGGAGCGTCGGCGTTTCTTGTGTCGCGGAGGAGCATAGATCCTGCCCCGCTGAATTATTTTTCACTGCTCCTCCGTGGTTTCAAAAATGGTTCAGTGCATGGGATGGACCGCATACTGCACCCCCTCCTTTCTCATGTGAATTTAATAGATAAATAAATGAATAAATAAATTGATAAATAAATAAATTCATGTGTCCAAAAATAAATGATAAGCATGATATATACTTTATGTTATTATGTAGTATAATATAATATAATATAATATAATATAATATAATAAAATATAATATAATATAATATAATATAATATAATATAATATAATATAATATAATATAATATAATATAATATAATATAATATAATATAATATAATATAATATAATATAATATAATATAATATAATATAATATAATATAATATAATATAATATAATATAATATATATAATATAATATAATATAATATAATATAATATAATATAATATAATATAATATAATATAATATAATATAATATAATATAATATAATATAATATAATATAATATAATATAATATAATAATAAACTATGCGATTCATAATATAACCAATCCAAATACGTGGCAAATTCCTAATTTTAATATTTTTTTCCTATCACAATTAATTTCATGGTTGCATTAAAGAAGGGGAAGCCTTCACGATCGCTCTTGGAGTTCTCGGTTTCATATAAAATATAACATATGTTAGATACACTGTATAAAAACAATCTTATGAAAGGTTTATAACCCAGAACTTTAAAATCTCTTTCATCTATATGGCTAAATCACAGGCTAAATCATACTACCCTTGGTACTATGTCAGGGTGGATTTGGCACCCAGGGTAAAATCATGCATAAAATATTTGTATAGTATATGACAAACTTTTTATCATAAATGAATTTAATATGAATTATTTATGATTATAGACCCATGTTATACCTATAAAACTGAACTCATATATTTTTGTAATATATAGAATATCTTAGTAAATATATCTATAATTATTCGATAGTTTATATTATCGATAGGCCATGTTTACTTTAAACATATCACGGAGGGTGGAGTTTGGTGTACATTATGTCATTGTTGCGCCCAGGGTATCCCGTCATCAGATTAACCAATCACAGCCCGTATTTTTCTAGCGGACCAATCAGATTGGAGTATTCCGCTCGCATTGCTTGGCTGGTAAAAGGCCTCGTCGAAGTTGGCGAGCGGAGGGCCAAGCTAAAGTGTGAAATATGGCTAGAATTAGTGTTGGAAAACGCTGTCCCGCCGACCAGTTACCCAGGATATACGTAGCTTAAAATATGGTTGAGAAAATGTCCGAACTTGGCCAGACTTCACGAGCTGCAAACGCACTGTTGAAGAGACAAGAGGCGATAAAACGGTGGCTGACGAGCGATACAAACCGTGAATCTGCCCAACGTACTCAACACCGAGTAAGAATCACTTTCGATAGAGAAACTGTCTTCTTATCTGCTGTTTCTGGCGGTGATGTCGATGAAACAAGAAACCTTTTAAACGATGGAGTAGATATCGATTGTGCTAATGTCGACGGTTTGACAGCTTTGCATCAGGTAAGAGCAAGGATCCTTCCTTGAAGAAATATCGGTAGTTGTTGTCATACATACCCAGCTATGTAGCACCAAGCCCAAAGTTGGACGGCAAAAATCGGGCCTTTCGTGAGAAATTGTCGTGTATTTGTCTTCATTAAGACAAAATATATATTATTAGTTACAAATAGAGGCAATTTAAGGCCAATTTGATTGTAATTCTGGCTGCAGTTTCGAATAATATTCGGTAAAATGTTGCATTTTCAGCATTTGGCCTAGGGTCGAGTTAGTTGACTTATTCAAAGCTTAAAAATGCCGGTTTCCACAAGCATTTGAGCGAGAATTAGACACCAATTTATTGATCAGTGCTAAATAGCCTCAGTATTATGCTAAAAGGAGAAAAATTAGTTGTGATTTTAGGCTGGGATTGCGAGAAGTTGGTATCAGTCACCCCCAACCATGTTTCACAGATTGAATCAAGTGTCTGTCAGCCATTCTTTGTTTTATTGCTCTTAAAACTAAAATTGCTGGCAGATTTAAAATGCATTTATTGTTATTAAGTTATGTTCGATCTAAATTTACTTGAAATTAACCCATTCCGGAAAAGATATTTCGAAATCATCGCCCAAGCTACTTGCCATTTTGAAATGGAGGACTCAAAAACGTCGACCCTGATATTTGGAATTGCCCCTGGAACGCTAACACATTTAATTCTGTTAGACAAAAAGAAATATCTTAAGATTTTTCATTGAAAAATCTGGTACACCAATCTTAGTAACTAAGTACCAGATGGCCATTGAGTATTATTTTGGAGCATGCATTTATTTTAACCAAAATAAAAAATATTGCAGTTAAAAGTGTGTCTGAGATTTTGAAAGAGTTTGGCAATTTTTATGATAGTAAAACATGCCTAAGTTTAAATATGATAATTTTAATGCCACCACATAAAATTCAATAATAATATAATACAATAAAAAACTATGCATGCACACAAAGGCTATAAAAATAT
>OZ025199.1:6343713-6411213 GCA_964019065.1 Catostylus mosaicus
ATATATAATATGACAAAAATTGATAGATCAAGCCAAAAAAGGTTAGAATATTATTGTTTAGGTGCCCATATTTCATTTAAATGATTTCAAAATTTTTGATGTATTTTAAGTGGGCTGATCTTGTATGCGGTATTTGTATTTTCTGCCATAACGGTGCTCAGTGGCACCGGGCAGCATTCCTTGATCAAAAACCCCGTTGTTTGATGGCACAGTGTAGTTATGATGATGGGAGGAGTGATTTGATGCTTTGTGCCAAAACTGATGCTGTGTTGACTTGTCACAACCGCCATTGAGCTTATTTTGTACCAATATTACGAATATGACCTTCTGTTGTAAATTAAAAGATATTGGTGTCTTAAAAACTGAAATTTTGAAATTATGATTTCCCATTTCGTAATCAGTTCAGTTTTTCGTTTGTACACTCAGCAAGAAAGGCATGGTTTGGTAATAAACAACCTAAATGCATGTAAATTGCAACAACATAAATGAAAAAAACAAAATGAAGCAGAGAAACAAACATGGATGTTTTATGCTTATATTTTTGGCTGATGTGAAGGGGCCTATTCAGAATTATATAAACTCATAAATCTATGCTTTTTTCCTTTGAAATCCAGAAAACTCCCCCTTCTAGAAATTTAGCTAAAAATTGGTTAAATATGACTTAAATAGTAATATTACCATATGTGAAGTCCACTGGTAGCACCATGTGTTTAGCTGCCATATTCATCTCCATTTAATGCTGAATGCTAAGCAAAAGAGCAGTGTAATATTACAATGGCTAGTCCATTGGTAGCACCATGTGTTAAACTGCCATATTCATCTCCATTTAATGCTGAATGCTTAGCAAAAGAGCAGTATATCATTTTCATAGTAATGATTCTTCTTAATTTCACTTAATTTCAATCCTTCACAACTTAAAACATATAGAACAGTCCTCTTTATTTTAATTACATTTATTTTGGTGCTGCTCTCCACAATTCCTTATTTTAATGATCAAAGTATCCTCAAGACTTTGGCTGGCAGGATTCGATTTGTTTTCCTCCTTTGCATTCCCCATATTTGTTTTTTGTTTATCTGTTTTTGTAAACAATTTATTTTGCAAGCTAACATCCAAAACAGGTAGAAAAGGTTCCTCCAAGCATTGAAATCTTTATGAATCAGTTTTTTTATCCCTTACATAAAGCTATGTCTTGATTAAAGGTAAAATGAATATATAATGTTGTCAGGACTAAGAGGAAACTGCTAACTAATCAAAAATAATTGCTCCCATCCCTAAAAACTGCTAGATCAAGTGAACTGTGTGATAGCAATAGATTTTTTTATTTTAAAAGGAGAAAACACAACAAGACAATAATAAATACTGCAAATGGATGGAATTAAATTATAGTTTGACAATTTTGGCTACCATTTTGATTTTGTATGCCATTGTAATAAGTTAATTGCAACTATTTCATCTCTGCAAACAGGATTTTGTCAGGGTGCATTATAGAAAAGTAAATAATGAGTTTTTGACTGTTTAATGTTTTTGGCAAAATTAGACACATTCTCCAAGGTTCAGCTCAGCTCCGTTCAGTTTATGCTGACATTTGTAGCCTACAATTAATGCAGCAATGAAAACTGTGATGCAGAGATCCAAAAATGCTTATATAAGCAAGAAGTTTGCATAATGCTTAGATACAAACAACGGACAGTTTAAGATGGAGAATTATTTTTAACATCTAATGATTTTTTGATGCAGTGAATTTGGTTGGTATTAAATTTTGAGTAAGAAATTGATCTTTTTAATCCATAGTTGAAATTTATTAAGATTAATCTCTTGAAACATAGAACAACTATATTTGTGTCTTGTAACCAGAAAAATACAAAATAAGTGCATAAATGTTGATCAATCTCAGTTAAAACTGATGAGTTCAAATTGACAACAAATATAGGTTCCATCTTATAATTATTTTTGAAATCTTGTGAACCAAACCAGAGCAGAAAAGTACCATAAGATCACTTATTGATATCTCATATGTGCTTTGCCATTTTTTTGGCTCCAATTGACTCAATCTTGTATTTTCAAATCTCTGAGCAAAATTTAGAATCTTTGAGAGGATTTTAGTACAATGTCATTTTTGGTCATAGTTTCAGGGCCCATTTTAGTGTACAGTATTACACACTTTGTGCAGTATTAAGTTAAAAACATGCGATATTGATTGGGAAAAAGTGCAGTATTGACTTTTTTGGATTTGTGAAAATGTCTATTTGCGGCTATCCCAGATTCCTGTTTTGTTCACAAAATGTTAATGTTCTTCGTCAGTTTGATTGTTCAGAAGGTGTTATTGTCCCTTGTGTATATTTTCATGTGTCTGTTTGTGATATTTGCCTCATGGCCTATATACGTGTTCAAAATTCGGGGCATTTCCTCGCTACACTTGCATGGCTAAGACACTTGGGTTTTGCAGGGGTTTGCACTGATTGCAACAAAAGGATTTCATATAAAGAAACATAATTATAAATGTGCAGTGTTCAAAATTCTTAAAATAGGCCTAGCTTAGTTGGTGCAAAGAGATCTAACATATTTATTCACTGGATTTCTAGACCTGCCATATCCAAAATATTGACATCTTAGAGGGTGAACTCTTTCATCCACAAATTTGTATTTGATTTGGAATTTTCACGGGTTTAGGAGGGGCAAACTGTGGCTATTTTCAGGTAGAAGAAACCTCACCTTCCCAATCTATAAACCTGCAATTATTAGATAGTGACCACCATCTTTATAAACACTTCCAACTCCATGAGTTTTTTGCTAATATCAAGGGCTCTATAAATCATCCATATTTTGAATTCAAAGTAGTAGCCCCCTTCCCGCCAAGGCACTCCAAGCTTACCTTCCCCCCTGAGGTTCTCCAAGCCTACCCTCCCCCCTGAGGTTCTCCAAGCCTACCCTCCCCCCTGAGGCACTCCAAGCCTGCCTTGTAAACTTTGCAAAGGAGATCAAATTTGCTTTGGGATTGGAAATTGTTTATATTGTTCTTTGTCGCTTCGCCTGCCGTTTCCTACCCTGATTAATCATGGAATTAAATTTATTTACTCAAGTTTTATTTTTCAAAGTTTGAGCTTTATTTGTAGTTTAATATGATCACGAAAGAAGATGTGTTAAAACATGAAACATTTCTGCAAGGGAGTTAAAATACTCTTTTATAAAAACCAGATAAGTTTGACAAGCTGCAGTGTTATAAATTTTGAAAATTAGAGGCTCTAGTTTTCATAATATTGTTCGAAATCAAAGCACTTTTCCTTTATAATTAATTGGTTATAAAACCAGCAAATAATGATTTACCTTATCGCTTCTGCAACATTCTTGATGCTGTAAATAAAGGCAAGGAAACTCGGAGTTAACTTGCCCTGTTAACAACCGTTGTATCTCGTATTATTGGCAAAACAAGCCTTGCTCTTCGTAAACAAGTTGTTCTTTTATTTGAAAGGGTAAAGGGTTAAACTAGGGTTAAGATTAGTTTAGTTTAAGTTGGTTTTTGGTTAGGATTAGGGCTAGTTTTGGGCAAGGATCACAGTTGGTTAAAGGTTAATTCAGGATTTAGATAAAGATTGGTTAAGAGTTAGGATTTGGGTTGGTAAGGGTTAAGATTAGTTCAGGACTTAGTCTAAATCCAGATTAGTTCAGATTAGTTCAGGACTTAGATTAAAATTGGTTAAGGGTTTGTCTAGTGGTTAGATTAGAATTGGTTTAGGGGTTGGTTCAGGGACAGGATTAGGGTTGGTTTAGGGACAGGATTAGGTTGGTTTAGGGGCTGGATTACCGTCAGGATTTCGGCTTCGGTATGGCTAATATTATTTCTGGATTTAGATTAGAGTTGGTTGAGGGTTAGGATTAAGGTTATGTTATGGTTGATTTCAGTTCTGAATCTTGATTAACATTGATTATGAGTGAGCATTCGGGTTGATTTAGGGGAAGGATAAGACTAGGGTTATGATTGGGTTTCATTAGGGTTAAGATTAGTCCTGGATTAATATTAAGATTGTTTAAGAGTAAGGATTAGGGTTTTGATTTGGTCTTGTGTGCAATCGATAAATCTTGGATTTGTAGTCCTTCCCTTGTTAATACCTCGCATGCTCTTCTTGCTCAATAACTGAGATTCATGATCATTTCTCCTTCTACGAGATGTGGTTTTTTTATTGACATAAACATTTTTCTTTGCGTCAGATCAAATCCCGCTAGTTACATTGTTTTATTTTTCTTCGTCAGTCTAAGACCATTGATTGTCTGTAAACGTTTATACACATGGTTATCCAATTATACTGTGTGTTTGGTAAATGTTTAGTTTCAATTCTGCTAGCGTCAGTGTTTGATTTATTAATTGATTCAGAATTTATCAACAATTTCTGCTCTGTTATAAACTTCAACATATCTAAGCCTATGCCTAAAAAATGAGCATGCTATCCTTAAAGGGGAAAAGTTCGTTTCAAAAATGAGCAAACCACCTTTGATGGGGGAGAAAAGCTGTATACATTTTGATTCCGAAAGACTGGCAAAACTGCTGAGAAATAACCCTTGAATGAGTTGAAATTCCTCGTAATTGAACAGACTTCTGTCCAGTTTTCACAAGAACTACATTATTGTCTGTTAAATGACCATAATTTAATGTCAAATACCCCTGCTGTCGTGTGGGAGGCAGCTGCCTTATATTTTTAATCTGAAGTCAATTCAAAAATTGATACTTTCAATTGACCATGACTCGTCTCATTTCGAAATAATCTGACTTAACTTTCACACCTGATGCTTTCGCTCATTTCTAAGTCCATTCACTGATGTAGTGTGAAGTGTTTAGACGCAATCGCTTCTCTCTCTATTGCTGCCTCCATTTCAATTCTTAAACCTCGTTTTGTTATTAATTTTGCAGGCATGCATCGACGAGAACGTTGACCTTGTTGAACTTCTTGTAAACAACGGAGCTTATTTGGATGCCCGAGATGATGAAGGTTGGACTCCCCTTCATGCCGCTGCAAGTGCTGGAAATGTTGAAATTGCAAAGTATGTAATTTTAATCTTCCCCCATTTCTTCCTTTTAACCTTTGCTCTCTTTTCCTATCCTTCCCGTTCCTTTTCTTTAGTTAACTTTCCTTTACTTTAATTAACTTTCCTTTTTTTACTTTCCTTTCCATTCCTTTCCATTCCTTTCCTTTCCTTTCCATTCCTTAAATTCCTTTACTTTCCTTTCCATTCTTTTCCATTCCTTTCCATTCCTTAAGTTCCTTTACTTTCCTTTCCTTTTCCCTCCTTTCCTTTAATGTCTTTCCTTTCCATCACTTTCCTTTCCTTTTCTTTCTGTTACTTTTCCTTTCTTTTCTTTTCCATTCCTTTTCTTTCCTTTCCCTTCCTTCATTCCTTCTTCTCACCCCTCGCTGTCTTTTCCCTTGTTTTCCATTCTTTTCCTTTACTCTAATTTCTTTTTTACTTTTTCTTTCTCCTTTTCTTTCTATTTTTCTTCCTTCTTTCCTTCCTTCTTTCCTGTCTTCTTCCCTTCTTTCTTTCTTTTCTCCTCTTCTTCCTTCTTCCCTTCCTTCTTTCCTTCCTTCTCTCCTTCTTTCCTTCCTTCCTTCTTTTTTTCCTTCTTCCCCTCCTCCTTCTCTTCCATTCAGCTTTCAGCCTTGATTCCATCTTTCCCTTCCCTAATCTTATGCAGCCTCATATTTACTCACAACAAAATTGACAACAGGGTGAACACATTTTCTTTGCAGACTCCTCATTGACAATGGTGCCGACATCTTAGCAGTCAACAATGAGGGTGAGGTGCCCGTCGATCTAGCTGAAGAGAAGAATATGGAAGAACTTTTGGAAGACGAAATGGAAAAACTAGGTAAATATACAATATTTAAGTTACCCCAAAATAGTCTTAGTGCTGATGCTGTTTGTCTGGCAAAAAACAGTGCCTATCTGCTGTGATTTTTTGCCCATGTGTCTAAAATAACGATACGGTATTATGCCAAATTATTTTCGCAACCAATTTCTTGATATATTTGACCGTCTGTTTCCTCTTTTCGTGCAAATTTGTCCTTTTTTAACCATTTTTTTTCATTTATTCATTCCTTCTCGTCAATTATTTCTCATTATTATTGGTTAATTCAGCAATTGGATTCTTTTGAAATTTTACATCGGGCCTAACCAGTTGTTCTTGCTTCAGGCTTCAGATTTACGCGCTGTTTTTTCAACTCCAGGTGTGGAAATTGACGAAATACGAAATCAGGAAGAGAAAGTCATGATGGAAGATGCAACAAGTTGGGTGAATAGTAAAAATATCAATGAACAATATAATTTTCAAGGTTCGTATTTTGATTTATTTATTGATTTGTCAGTTGTTCATCTCTTGCTTTTCAAACTTGCAGGAAAGATGGAAGGTGTAAAGGTGTTTCATTCTTTGTTTCGTTCTTACTTTAGTTCGTTCATTCGCTCAGTCATTAATTTATTCGTTCGTTCATTCTTACTCTTGTTCGCTCCTTCAATCTTTCACTCATTCGGACATTCATTCATTCCTTCATACAAACATACATTCAGTCGTTCATTCTTACTTTCGTTCGCTCCTTCATTCGTTCACTCATTCATTTATTTATACATTCATTCATCCATTCATTTAAAGGTTGATTGAATAGTTAACTTCTTAATTTTTTTCATTCTTACTTTCATTCGCTCTTCATTCGTTCACTCGTTCATTTTTTTATTCATTCATTCATCCTTTCATTTAAAGGTTGATTGAATAGTTAACTTCTTAATTTTTTTCATTCTTACTTTCATTCGCTCTTCATTCGTTCACTCGTTCATTTTTTTATTCATTCATTCATCCTTTCATTTAAAGGTTGATTGAATAGTTAACTTCTTAATTTTTTTCATTCTTACTTTCATTCGCTCTTCATTCGTTCACTCATTCATTTTTTTATTCATTCATTCATCCTTTCATTTAAAGGTTGATTGAATAGTTAACTTCTTAATTTTTTTCGTTCGAACGTATCGTCTGTCGTCCTTCATTTTTTCGTCTATTGATTCATTTAATCATTCATTTTTTTGTTTGATGAATATCATCTCCTTACTCATATATTCATTCGATCGTTCATTAATCCATTCATTCGATCATTTATTCATACGCTCATTGCCACTGCTGTGATTGTGGCTAAAAATTATAATTGAAAATGGAAAGTTCTTAATTGGCCATGATTATGTTGTTTCAGGGGCTTCTGCTTTGCATGTTGCGGCAGCAAAAGGTTATCTCAAGGTCATGAGGTAAGGCGTGATTATGTGATTGACGATTATGATTAATTATGATTGATGATGATTGATGATCAGTGATTGATGATTGATGATTGATGGTTATTAATGTTTGATTATGATTGATGATGATCAACGTTGATCAACGATTGTTGATTGATTATTGATGATAAGTGATTGACGATAAAGGTGATTGCTTATTGATGATTATTGATGTTTGATTATGATTGATGATGATCAACGTTGATCAACGATTGTTGATTGATTATTGATGATCAGTGATTGACGATAAAGGTGATTGCTTATTGATGATTATTGATGTTTGATTATGATTGATGATGATCAACGTTGATCAACGATTGTTGATTGATGATCAATTATTGATGATTGACGATTGATGATTGATTGTCCACTATTATGTTAAGCCTCAACAACTGTCTGGCTTGCTATGCCTGCTTAAACGATTTATTCTCAATTTCACCTTTCATATGGTAATGGCCGTAATTAATTTGCAACCGAATCCTATTTTAGATTACTTTTGCAAGCTGGTTGTGACGTCAATATCAGAGACAAAGACGGTTGGTCGCCACTCCATGCCGCCGTCCATTGGGAGCAGCAACAGGCGGCGGAGATTCTGACGGAAGCGGGTTCTGATTTTTCCGTCAGAAACAACATTGTATGTTTTCATTTGTATGTCCTATCACCTCTTCATTCATTCATTCCTCTTTCCCACAATGCATACATCCCTTCATTTATTTATTCCTTCATGCATATATTCTATCATTCATATATTTTTTCATTTGTTTATTCCTTCATTCATTCATCCATCAATCCATCCATCCATTCTTTCATACTTCATTTATTCCTTTGTTCATTTATTCCTTTATTCATACCTTCATGCATCTATCCATTCTTTAGTTCAAGCCTTTCTGATTACTTCATTCATTCCTTCATTCATTCACCCATTAATTCATTAATTCATTAATTCAATTTTTTTTCATTCATTTATTTTTGGAATGAACCATTCATTCCATTATTCCCTACAAGATTAATAATCGCTTACCACTCACTATCTCCTTCTAATCTCAAGGGACAAACTCCAGTTGACATAGCCGAAGGTGATATGATAAAATTTGTTGAAGAACTGCGCAAGAAGGCAAAAGGCCGTTCAAAGGTAAAAAATTGCGATATTTAAACCCTGCTGAAGGAAGAAATTTAGCACTTCTCTCAAAGCTAGCTCTTTGGGAAATGCCGAGGATTCTAAAACTGTTGGATGAAAATGCGTCGTAATGTTTCGAAAATTGGAAGATCCATGTTCATTAAAGTATTTCAGAGCCTTGACGAGATTTTTATCCTGTAATGAAAGTGATTTCTTTTTCATCGAAAGGAATCCTGTCAAATCTTGGGAGTTTTTGAAATGCATTTTAGGCACAATGGAAGTCTTATCACTGATTAGTTCCAACTTGAGATCCAATTAACCTCAACGCTGGACTAATCTCTCCCAGTAATCTCCTATCAATGCATCTTCTTATTTCGTCTTAACGTAGAGGGTGGCTAGCTATGCTATAAATTAATATCTCCATTAGCTTTTTACGGATAATATGAAATGTTCTCGCTGGTTGCTAAGGAGAGATCGTTAAGGATTGGTGAGAATCTTTTCTGGTGTGTTAGGCGGTCATTAGTGGTCGTTAGTGACTGTTGGCGGTCGCATAGCTTCCAAACACGTTCATAGTAAACCGTTGATGGTCACAAGAACCGCATTGTCTATACATTTTAATGGTGATATAAGTCTCTATGACCATTAAATGGTAAATGAAGATTTTTTTAATTTTCTCAATTTCTCACCAACAGGATGCGTTGGAAAGATCTAATGTAAGTAATAATAATAATAATGATAATTTATTTCTTTAAGGTTGGCGTGATAAAGCTAGTTAAAAACAAATTAATGCCAACCGTATGAAAAAAGTCAAGTGACTTCTTAGTAACATCATATCAAACTGCTTACTTCTGTATAAAAATCCTAAATTATTTACAAAATTTGTACACAAAAGAAGAGGTGCAAGGATAGCAGGGAAATAAGCAAATTAGCAAACAAATAAGCAGACAAACAAATAAGTAAACAAGTAAGCAAACAAATAAGCAGACAAACAAATAAGTAAACAAGTAAGCAAACAAATAGGCAGACAAACAAATAAGTAAACAAGTAAGCAAACAAATAAGCAGACAAACAAATAAGTAAACAAGTAAGCAAACAAATAAGCAGACAAACAAATAAGTAAACAAGTAAGCAAACAAATAAGCAGACAAACAAATTAGTAAACAAGTAAGCAAACAAATAAGCAGACAAACAAATAAGTAAACAAGTAAGCAAACAAATAAGCAGACAAACAAATAAGTAAACAAGTAAGCAAACAAATAGGCAGACAAACAAATAAGTAAACAAGTAAGCAAACAAATAAGCAGACAAACAAATAAGTAAACAAGTAAGCAAACAAATAAGCAGACAAACAAATAAGTAAACAAGTAAGCAAACAAATAAGCAGACAAACAAATAAGTAAACAAGTAAGCAAACAAATAAGCAGACAAACAAATAAGTAAACAAGTAAGCAAACAAATAAGCAGACAAACAAATAAGTAAACAAGTAAGCAAACAAATAGGCAGACAAACAAATAAGTAAACAAGTAAGCAAACAAATAAGCAGACAAACTAGCGAATACACTCATATAAATAAGCCATTTAATTTGTTATCAACCTTTATTTTTATATTCATTTTATTTTATTTTATTTGTAAATATATTTATTCAATTTCTGCAGAGAATCATCGACCAAAAAGGATCAAAAATGAGGCAAGGATTTTTATATTAACTATTAAATATTTCATCAGTGAATTAAAATCGTTTTATTTGTTGTCAAACCAAGCATTGCTGGTGTGTTGCCATGAGCTGCTCCTCCGGGAATAATTCAAGAACTTGGAGGTTTTCTGTGGAAAGACCATTGGCTCAAAACCGGTTATCGGGGGGTGAGCAACAAGTATTTTCCCCTCTCTAATTTTACCTTTTGAAGAAGGTCCTTTCCCCTACTGTAGTTTCTCAAAAATTATGTAGCCATTTCCCTTAAAGTAATTTCATCTCATCGCAACTTCCCTTTAGAGGTTATCTCTTCAACAGAGAGACTGTTAAGAGAAAGTTTATTGTGAAATCAAATAATTTTTTTTCAATTTTTTCCATAGGAATGACCTCAACGATAATGCCCCACCAAGGTACTTGAAATTTTGTACGATTTTGAATAAATTTTGAATTCCGCTGATTTTTTTTTATTCTTGTAATGCAATAGAAGTAAAAAGTGGCGGTTTATAAAGATAAATTTTCTTTTTATTTAAGAACTGCATTCGACAGTAAAGCTGTCCCTGTCAAATCTGCTTTGAAAGGGGGACGCGACAAGTTCAACGGCAAAGCAAGTCCCGACATGAACGATACGAAATCGAGTGTCGAATCGGAATCCGAAGGCGAATCGGAAGAGGGATCGGAAAGCGAAACCGAAAATAAGCCGCAACGGGCCACAACTGTCGTAATAGAAGGCCCGTTGCGACCATCTTCGCTAGCGCGCCCGCCTACGACAGCTACAAACGAGAAAGTCTCTACGACGAGAAATCCACTGATATCCAGCACGCCGCTGCGACCGTCCTCGCTCCTGAATCGAGACAACGAAAAACGAGACGAGAGTAGAAACGATTACGCGAACTCCCGAGAAACAAAAAAAGACTCGGAGAAGCCTAGCCGAGAACCGATTCGATTTAGTATCCCTCGGCCGAGAGACAGGCTAGAAGATAAAGAACCGGCTATTACGACCACGATTCCGCGACCGGGAAAAGCCGAGGATACGAAGAAGGAAGATCTTCGTTTGAAATTCAATATACCTAGACCGCGAGCTCGTAATGACGAAAAGGAAGATACGAAAAGCGACGAAAACAAGCCGAGGGTATCGCGATTTTTACGAAACGAAGAGAAAGAAGATGAAGGCAAACGACCAATGAGCAAAGCTGATGAGATTAGGGCGAAATTTAATATACCAAAGCCAGGCGACTCGTTAGCCAGCTCGGCATTGAGTCGGTACAGAGAACGAAATAGTGAAAATGAAGAGAACAGGCATTCAAGGTTTGGTAATGATGATGATAAAAAGCACGAAGGAACGAAAAATGATGATGTAAGTATAGAAATAACTTATTTTATTATCCTTTTTTGTTATTTTGATATATACATAAACACAAATTTACACCTCAGCAAACTGAAATAAAATAAGACCTATAAATCGTATCTATTCTTTGCATTTCTTCCAAGGAGTTGTGTTTAGATGCATTTTATCTTGTTTTTGAAACTATGTTGTGTCAGGTCTTTTGAACACCGAGCCGTCACCCTGCCGAGGTGGTTCTAGAACAGTGAATCTATTGAGAACAGAAAATCAAAATAATGGTTCTACTTAGTGTAAGAAAATATGAAGTTGTGATTTAACAAACTCAGAATATTGAACTGGGAGTGAGTTAGAGGGCCCCTTGAAAATAAACCTCTGTTGAAAGGCAACCCTCTTTAAAAGAAGTGAAATGAAATGAAAATGAAAATGAAAATGAAAATGAAAATGAAAATGAAATGAAATGAAAATGAGAGTAGAACTGAAAGAAGAACAATTTTAATTACTAATAGACCTTCGAGCTATTTCTATATATCATGTCATCTTTAATTATAGATTTTTCATTTCATTTTATTTTCAAATATTTTGCCTTTTCTTCAAGCCTATCGCTTCGCTACGAGCACGTCGGGCCTTGATAACGGGTCCCTTACGGCCGACCAGACCATCCGACACGACAAAAGACGAAAAGACGGAAACCGAAACGATTACGTCGCTGAGAAGTCGGCTGGAGCATGACAAAGAGTCGGAAAGGGAAGAGACGATTTCAATCAGGAAAAAGTTCGGCGAGCGAAAGGAAGCCGAAAAGGAAGTTGAAAAGAAAGACGAGAAAAGAGACGAAGAAGATGACGATGAGGAAGGTGCAAATTTATCAGCCCAGAGAGCTAGAAGAAGCAGAAGGCCCAGGGAGAAACGTAAAGCAACAGGCGTTGCATATATGCCTGATGAGGTTGGTACTTTATTTGACTAACATCAATTTGGGACTTTTCTTGCGCACACCCCAATTGAACAGTTTTTGTCAAGATGGGACACATTTTAACTCGATGGGACACTTTTTGACCAAATGGGACATATTCTTACTCGATTGGATACTTTTTGACCAAATGGGACATATTCTTACTCGATGGGACACTTTTTGACCAAATGAGACATATTCTTACTCTATGGGACACTTTTTGACCAAATGGGACCTATCCTTACTCGATGGGACACTTTTTGACCAAATGGGGCATATTCTTACTCGATGGGACACTTTTTGACCAAATGGGACATATTCTTACTCGATGGGACACTTTTTGACCCTATGGAGCACATTTCCTTCACGGCCCAGTGAAGTCACTTTATACCCCTTGCCTGACGTTTGTCAGAAATTCATGACATCACTTATTGGTTAGCCACAAATTCTTTTCTGATTATCTGTCAATATTTCATATCCAATCAAGGGTCAATCATTGAGCCCCATTAATACATGTTTGCTCTCACTAATACAGACACGGTGTTAGATTCTAGCTGAATATTCCAGTGTGGTCCATCTCTTAAAGTGCAGTATTTCAATTTTAGTTGCAAATAGCTGGAAATACTCAAAAAATGTAGGCCCTTTATCTTTTTGTTTTCTCTCCCGTCCTTTGTAAAAGCAATGTAGAAAGTTCAATGCTACCAGTTCTAAAAGGGGGCTAATTGGATGATGTGCAGTACCCCATAACTGTAAGTATCTTAACCAAACGCTTAACCCTTTCGCACCCGGATTTATTTTCAGTTAAGTGTTAAAACCTTTATAGTTCTAAGCTTTTCAGGGGGTAGCATAATCAAATAACTTAGATGAAAGAGTGAACTATTATAGAAAACTGCCCTCAGAACATTTACAATATTTTGTACTTAACACCCTGAAAAATCATCTTTTACGGTGTTTGTCATTTGGCCATAAGGCCCGTCCAGGGGTGAAAGGGTTAACAATCTGCAGCGCTTTCCTATACTATCCATGGAAACCGGAGCATATTTTCGAGTGAGAGGGCTTTTGAAGATTGGGCGTCTCCCTATTTGGGCGTGGCCACTTAAGTTTATGCTGGTGCTCCTTTGAAGTCGATAAAAAGGTCAAGACATGCCCAAGCTTTGTGATGGGGATAATGGCCTGTAGAACACAAGTGCAATAGGCATAGGTCACATTGCCCTGTATGTAGTGTGATTAGAAACATAAGTATTCAATACAACATAGTGGCAAGAGGATGGGGGCAACAGCCCCCCCCCCCCTCCACCCTCGACTCTAGCGTGCCTTGTATTAAAATTTTTCTAACGTGAGCGGTCAAAGCCAACAGCGGTCAAGTTCATGGAGGTTATTCTTTGGAGGCGAAGGGCCGATTTCTTAATCTGCGCTCTTATCTCATGAATAAGGATGTATGCTGAATAGTTTAGAAGAGAGAAAGGGGTTTTAACGACAAATGTATTTACAGATTACAGACCTAGCCCACGTATAAACATAATATTGTTCGAATTCTATGACTATAATACCCGCTGAGTTTCATCCTATTCGCTTCGGTATTTACAAATCTTTTGTCAAATTCTACTATAATTATTTTCTATCGAAAAGCCAAACACGCATTTCCCAGGCAGGGGAATTTGCCCTGGCTTACAGCTATCCGTGAGGGTCTTTGGAGTTGTTTGATAACTAAGGGCCAGTGTTGTGTAAAATAATTATTATAATATCTTGCAATTAGGCATTGCTTGTAGGGTTGACATTTAGGGTTAGGCTTTTTACATTGCACTTAGTCGCGATCTTGGCCCCTTTCGTTCGAAATTTAAACTATAATAGAGGGTGGAGTGATTTTGCATCTGTTTTGCAGGCAAGTTGACCCCCCAGCACCGCTGCCTCCCAGTCATAAACTGCCTCTGATGACATATATCGAACGTGTGGTTTTGAAATCCCCTTCAAACTTCCCCCTTGTTTTTAAAAACAGCTGTTTTTCTTCTAAAGCCAAAAGCCAATAGACCATGATCTGAACTCATTCGGCCTTGACACTAAATAAATCTCCGTATCGGCCAATGGGCTTTTCACCTTTGCCTAGCTGAGGTTTTCTGCAAATCCCCCAGCGGATCAAGTGGGCAAAGCTAGACAGGCGAAGAAAATCCTAGCTTGTTTTCTTGTTAGCAAAGCAAAGTTTGATCAGAAAAATATGCTTGGATACTCGCGTAGAAGAAGGCTTCGTTTGGTATGTGTTTATCAGAGATTATTACATCTGTTCGCTTAATTCTGATAAACAGATGGCGAATCGGTGAAGACTGCTACCATATGATTGCAATGTTATCAGATCTTGTGGCGAAAAACATTGCTGTGCAACAGGGGCGGTTAACAGGCTAAACTTGTTTACGAGGTCCGTGTCAACTTTGGACATTAATTTCCCAAGGGTTTCGTAGTTTATATTACCATGTTTGTCAAGTCTAGGCCATGGAATTCCTGGCAACGTGCAAACGAATTTTGCAGTTTTTTTAATGCAATGTTGACAGTTGTTGCTCCCAGGGAGCTATCAGAGCAAAGAAGCTGAATAATCTATAAAGTGAGATTCATGGTTTATGGAGGGCATGTGCCTAACCTAAGAGCAATTAAAGACGCACCATATGGTCATTGGGCATTTTGTTTTGCACACATTTTCATCTAATTAGCCGTCCTTTTCATATGTTCATTCGTATGAATATTTTTTGCATTATTCTAAAGCAAATACGCGAGTTATGCCCTTTCTTAGTGAAATCTGTTTTCAAATTTACTTTGTCTATGAACTAATCCATTTTGTACTAACCTACTTGTTAGCCGCGCTTATTAATTGTCCTTTCATATCGTTCCTTGTTGTTGATCATTGTCAAAATTCTCTCATCTTATGTGCACCCTGGGATGTTTTTCAATGCCCTTCAATTCTTCTTCGCCTGCTCTCCGCATCGAGGCTCGCTGTGCATAGCACAGTTAATTACGTTCTGACTAGAGATATTCCTATTGGCTATTCCAACTCGCTCTTGACAGCAATAAATCAAATGTGAACATATACTGGCCCACGCGTCCTATCCCTCAGTTTTTACAGAGAAGGAAAATAGTTTGAGGACAATGCGAAATATGGACAGGGTGGGTCGGGACGGTGCACAGCGACCTCGATGCTACGAGGAGGCTCGGAGAACAAAGATATTTGAAAGGGAGACTTCAATATTTGTAAAGATCCTTCACTCCGACATTATCATTTGTCCCACCCCCTCGCGATCTGAGCTGATGCCTTTGATGTTAATGTACAGCTGTATAACCACCGGGGGTTAAATGTTAAGAACCTTTTATTATCAGTTGTAGGGTGTAGTAACAACAAAAGCGGTTATCTTGGATATTATTGTTTGCGAAAGGGGGGTTTTATCTTGAATTTTGATCACTGAAAAACTGCCATTGCATGTACCTACTCTTCACCTTGAACCGAGGCACCTGTAACTTGGGGGGCATTGTAACTAATTTCACATGCTTTAGCCCACATACCCTAGAGAACAGCAGTTCTGATGTCCATTTCAAATTACCCTTGATCGTGTTTTAGGATGATGATGTTGACGAGGAGAAGAAAGAAACACGGCAGAACACGAAAGTAAACGAAGATTATGAAACGAAGAAAAGTGAGTCGAACCCAGCTGATGATGAACCACCAAGACTCGTAAGTGATGGTTTTTGCATCGCACAATAATACCATACGATAACTTTTTAAGCACCCATTGCACAACTCACGATTGACTGAAATATTATTGTCTGTTAGTTTTTTGGTTATTTCATATTTCTCATATAATTTTGAATAAATTAGATATTTTATATATTTCTCTTTATTTCAGAGTATTTCTGAGAGGCTCAGACGGTAAGTAACGTTCATATTTTATATTTCTATTACTCCATTTCATATTATCTTATCATTTCTATTTCTTTATTTATATCATGGTTCACTTACTTTTACTTACTTCCCTATTTACTTACTCTTTCTTTCTCAATCACTAGCGTGTGTTTATACTTGCTTACCCATTCGCCTACCTACTCACTCACTCCCTCCCTCCCTCACTCACTCCCTCCCTCGCTCACTCACTCACTCCCTCACTCACTCCCTCCCTCGCTCACTCACTCACTCCCTCGCTCACTCCCTCCCTCGCTCACTCACTCACTCACTCACCCACTAACTAACTAAATAACTAACTAATTAACTAACTAAATAACTAACTAACTAATTAACTAACTAACTAACTAACTAACTAACCAACCAACTAAGTAACTAACTAACCAACTAACTAAGTAACTACCTACCTAACTAACTAACTAACTACCTAACTAACTAACTAACTAACTAACTAACTAACTAACTAACTAACTAACTAACTACCTAACTAACTAACTAACTAACTAACTAACTACCTAACTAACTAAGTAACTAACTACCTAACTAACTAACTAACTAACTAACTAACTAACTAACTAACTAACTAACTAACTAACTAACTAACTAACTAACTAACTAACTAACTTTATCAAACATACATTCACTCACTAATTTCTTCTCTCACTCACACACTCACTTTCTTATCAGTTGATCGTTCTATTGCTAAAATAGCATTGAAATGAATCGACAATGAATTCATTTTTGTTTTTATACAAAACAGAAGCCGAGAAAACAGAGAGGGTTCGTCTTCAAGCAGTGTTACAACCTCGTACTCAAGAAACAGAGATCTAACCTCGTCTTCATCGTCAAAGGTAAAACTCCTTACCTTTTAAGCTCATTTATCCAACATAAATATTTAGCAAACCTTATCATCAAGAAGATTCAGGGTAAAAGGATTTAGATTACATCTGTTGTCATAAGCTATACCTACTTTAACCTTAACAAGAATCCTAACCTAAGCCTCATGCTTCAATCTACTATAACCTGCATCTCAAAGCTAACCCTAATCCTAAGTAATCTAAGCAAATCCTAAAATAACCCAAATCGAAATCCAAGCCAATCCTAATCCATCTAATCTAAGGCTATGAAATGTTGGTTTAGGATTTGGTGCCGGGTTATTATTGGGCTGACGCGGGTTTGTTTGTGATTAAAGTTAATGTTAGATTAGGATTGGACAAGGATTAGCTCAGGATTAGCGCCTCGACAAAGATTGGTTTGGATTGGATTTAAGTTGAGGTTAGATTGGTTTAGGATTGGCTCAAGATTAGTTTATGGTTAGAGTTAAGATTTGGTTAGGATTGGGCAAGAATTGGCTCTGGATTAGCGCCACGACAGAGGTTGGTTTGTGGCTAGAGTTATATAGGGTTAGGATTAGTCATAGGATTAGTGCTACGATTAAGACTGGTTTAGATTAGAGCTCAGGGTTAGCAATCCATCAATGATTAATCCAGCTCCAACATTCAGAACCTTCTTGTAAAGATTATCCCAAACCACAAACTTAGCATTATCATTCAGATTGATGTGAATGCATCTTGTTTTGTTTACATGAACTCAGTACGTCTCAGTGCCTAGTGAGAAAACTCTGGTTCAAGATGGGCGTGATATCTTATTTGCTAGACTTTAAACAAAAGTAATTTTTTATTTTTAAGCAAGGAGGGGCTTCTTTTTGCCTCAATAAATCATGTCTGTGCTGTAAAAAGTTGAACTTCATGTGGATAACAATAGACTGGCTTGATTTTAAGCTTGCTGTATAGATGCTTCATCCATCTCTTTCAAACTTACTAAGTTGGAATCAATAACGAGTGGTTAGGCCCAATTCGAAATGTATTCCTTGTCATCTTATTTACAGGCGGATTCCAGTGATCCCAGAGAGTTGCAACGAAGATTACGAGATGCATTAAATGAAGTAGAAGATTACAAAACTAGACTAGAGAAAGCAAACAAGGTTTATATTATTATTTTTTGTGCTAATATTGAACCTTATTCTTTATCATTTGTAGAAATCCCTTCTCTTGTACATACCCAAAAATAAAATGCAAATTTCTTTCGTATGTGTTACCGGCAACGAGATTGCCGAGCTTTGAAGCCCAAGGAATTCTGCAATTTTCGATCGGTGTAAATTTTATATTCTTTGGATAATGCTTATTCAAGGAAGTTTGTTTGGGGGGAGATGCTTGTCCTTGGGGGCCTTAATTGGAGAGGATACTCATTTAGGGGGGCCGCATGAAATTTGGAGAAAATCCTCTGTAAACTTATTTCATGTTGTTCAAGTCTTTGTGGTTTGTCTTTTAAAGGAAAAAGAAGAATTACGGGAGAAGTTAGCTCAATGTGAAGAGGCAATGAAGGTAATTTGAAAATGTGATTAAGTTGATTAATAGTGTTTATGATTGATGCTGATTTGGGTGATCTTGATGATTACAGTTTTTGATGATGATGATGATGATGATGATGATGATGATGATGATGACTGCAATTATGAAAATGATGATGACGATGATTGTGATTTTGTTGATTGCTGATTTAAGTGATGATGAAGATGATAATTGTTATGATTAAATCAGTGATTGCAATGATCTTTAAGTGATTACTAATAGTCTCCAGAATGATCATGATTTTTTCCAAAACTGTGATCATGAATTAAGACGTATTGCTTATCGCAAATGATTGATGATAATATTAATGATTCTTGTTTCTTTTTGTAGAAAATGAAAGATGAAAATGGCGCCTTGATTCGAGTAATAAGTACATTAACGAGATCAAATGCATCATGAAGAATGCTTAACTGTAACTAAGACACTTAACTCGATCGATGGCCGCACAAATTTGACTTAAAAATACCTTCAGTAAGAAGAGGAAACTGCGCGTGCAAGCCTCGATTCCATTTCCAAATAACTTTCTCAGTATATGTATACAATCCATTCTTTGATTTATACTTTTTGTGTGTAAATTAAAGGACATTTTACTGCTCCCCCGCAATTCCCAGCACAGGTCAGGAGACCCGTTTTGCCAGGCAGAAACGAGGCACACTAGACATGGCACATCCCTTTCTTATCAAAGGTAAAAGCATTGTTACAGAGCTTGGGGAAACGATAAGGCAGAAGTGTAATACGTTTTCCCGTTATCGCTGCCTGAAAAATGAGAAGGATCATTCTCATTATCATAATCATGACCTACTCCTTATCTGATCATGTGACAAGGTTGATGGGAGGGGGTGTCCGCTTCGCCTCCAGAGGGCCTAATCTTGCTGCGATGGAAATGTTTTCCACATTAGCCTTAAAAACAGAAAACGTAAGGAGCCAACAATGATATATAACTCCTATTCTCTTAGGGGTAAAAGGTTTTGATGAATACCATGCCTTACTTCCTTTGCTAAACTCGTACCCATGCATCCCCTGGTATCCACTTGCATCACCTTTTGAGTTCGGTGATAATTTAGCACACAGATTTTTCTGGCCTAATTGTGTGCCCTTTTCATGCCTAGTTGTTTGCACGGCCATGATTAATTCCAGTTTTGTTATTCAGGAAAATCTTGGTCTATTTTCTTTGGTGTATTGTCAATTAGCAGGACTAATAAAATGTCGGCACGATTTAAATCCGGTACGATATAAATCAGGTATGACATAAATCAGGTACGACATAAATCAGGTACAATATAAGTCAGGTACAACATAAAACAGGCTGGACATCAATACATGTTTGGCTGTTTAATTTTTCTGATATGAAGGTGAACCCGATCTGCCAGATATAATGGGAAGCAAAGTTACACTGAAGCAATAATCTGAAGCAGAAAGAACTCGGCAATGAATTCATTAGTTTTTATAATACTTGTATTTCACCCTGCTTAAGGGTAGCCTTCTTTATCAACTATGCATCTCGTCGACTTTGTGTCATGTCTATATCTAACTTTTATCGTGTCAGACTTGCGTTGTATCGGCTATTAATCATCATCAGCCGACTTTTATCGCCCCAACTCGCTGTCATGCCATTTTCAAATCTTACGGGATTTTGAAAATTTTCGGCATCATGCTTTTCTCATACTGGCGTTTGAAATCATATTGATACAACACTTTAGTCATGCCAGTTTTTCGTCGGGGCGCCTTTAACCATCCCGACACCAACGTTTGTCGTACCTGATGTGTCTTACCAGATTCTAATCACCACGGTGCAAGACTTTGGTCAACCCAACTTCTTGCCATGGCGTATATTCATATTGCCTTGGATTTTACTCAAAGCTGTACGGATTTTAATCGCACCGGATTTTTGTCGTGCTCGCATCATTTAACGGGTTCGTAATCACTGATTTCTTACGGGGTTGTTGAGGTGACTGTTAATAATCTCCTGATTAGCTGTCATTTGTGTATTTTTTCCATACTCTGTACCTTTAATTATTGTTTTTATATTGTTTAATGCGGAAATAACTGCTGAATTCCTTACCAAGAAATTGTTTTTATTTGTCTCTTGTGCCCTCGCTATTTCTGCGTTGTGACGCGGGACTTCAACTTTCTAACGTGGGACTTCACATGGAAGCGCGGGAGTACAACAGTTGTATCATTTTGTAGGTTTCTCTAATACCCTCACCTTCCTCTTTTCGGCTTATTCCTATTCAGGGTCGCCACAACGCGTACCCTCCCTCCACCTACTACCGCCTCCAGCACGGCCTTCTCGGCATCCATCCACCCGCTTCAGTCTACCTTGCTACTTTCTTCCCAGTACCGCCAACTCCAGCTTTCCTCTCCAAACATGCTCCTCCCCATTTCACTTGACGTGCCCATACCATTTTTGACAGATTTCTTCATCTAAGGACTCCCCCAGTACTAAAAGCTCTCCCATAAAAGATGGACGTTCTCATCGCTTATAACATATATATGATCTGAGCATTTTTATTGAAATTGAAAAATTTTGATTTGGCTTTTTAAGTTACTCTTTCATATATGTTTACTTTAATTTTATTGTTCTTACTATCTTAATTTTTCCTAGTGAACCAGGCTGTGAGCAAGCTTTCTTTTAGCCCTTTTATGCATTTTAAAGACATTATTCCATGCATGCATACATACGTAGGTTTGCTTTTTAGCACTGTTGAGATCTGGCCTGTCGGTAGTTCGATTAATGGTTGCTTCTAGTCCAGAGTGCAGAGTATGGCAATGGCGCACCCAAGTTAATTCTTAAATGCCTAAGAAAGCGAACCTGGGTGCCCCTCAGATTTTGGTACCCATAGTGTAATGGTGCACCTTACGATTTTTGTACGGGCTTAGCGCACCTGCACCTGAGGTGCAGGACTGTTTGCGCAGCCAAGATCTTGTCAAGATCGGCCATACTCTGCAAAATAGTTTCTAGTTACATTATCATTCCACATTTTATAAAACATTTCAAACACGAAAAAAGCAATTGACGCCAGCCCTCGCGAAATGGGAGGACGAGATGATGATGGGATTCTGCCTCGCCCTTCAGATTTTAGGAAACACCTTTTTGAAGACAATGTTAGGAATGATTGAAATTGTTCGACAAATGGGTGGCGGCTTAGCACACTGAAAAACTAGTTTGAAGATTTGCTCAAGCTAGAAATGAGAATCGTTTTAGCCAGATGATCAATGTCTAGACAGATTTTGCGCGTTTTGAATACGGATTAATCCTAGGTAGATTTTTAGTTGTTGCATAAAGCCAGAAAATCTAGTTTATTGTGGAGAAAAGTCAACTGTGAGCTAACCATGGTGCTTTGCGACAAGAAAGAAGCATGATGGGATGCTCAAATGTGTTTTGCAAATGGGAAGAACAAAAATGGCCACTTTTCTGAATTATATAACAATTAAAAGCAAATGATTTTGTAAAATAGAATAAACAATGAGTAGATACTCATTTAGCAGATGAAGCCTCCAATTTTTGCCTCCTTTCGTGATAACTTTTATTCCTGCTTTTCTTGAGGCATAACAAATTTTGCTTGCATTTTTTAGTTCTAAATGGCAATTATTTCCATTCAGATTGCAATAGAAGTTTTTCGACTTCGTAACAGACTTTTATTTGCAAGAATTTTTAAAAGAATTTGATACAGACGATGCTCAATAACTTGTGAAAATTGGAAAAAATGACACAAATTTTTTAATCAATAAATATTCTAATATCTTTAAAATTCGAATGCCTCTCATTTGGAAATAGAATGCTATGCCAAGGCCTAATCGAAATTTGCAAAGAAACTGTAATTTGACTAGCAAAAAGTTGTCAAATGCCAACTGAAAATTTTGAGAGCAATGTAATATTTTAAGGTAAACAAAATAACTTGATAATTGTCAAAGAAATATTTGGGCAGCTTTGTGCAAATTGCCTAAAGAAAGCATGTATTCTAATTATTTTTGGGGGATGTGCAATCTTCCTTAACTTCAGAAGCTTTATCTCTGGTTGAGAAGTCAGAGTTTTTAATAGATTTTCTGGGTTAATGGTTCATGGGGTCGTGTTTTGGGGTCCATTTTGTAACAAATTCTGCCCCCAAAAATCTTTGGTATTTTCAAGTCAGTTTAAAATTAAAAGTCTCTTTTGTTTAAATGCAAATTTTATTGTTTCATTTTCCTATTGTTTTTATGGAAATTTGATTGTTCTACGAATCGATTGTTTAACGGACCAATCAAATTGGTGCAAATCGAGGGTGAGTCTTGTGCGCATTGAGCGTGTCAATCGCTTTCCTCCTTCGCCATACTTGCGTTGAAAATTTGCTTTGGAGGTTCGCTGCAAAATGGACATCTGTTTCCCATTTACTGGCCTTGCTTCTAAGCAATTATTCTTCACTTAAGCGAATCGATAGTTCAGGTCTAAGTTGCAAGTTTTTGTTTCATCGTTTTAAAGTTTGTTGCGCGGTGCTCATTGACTTATTCGCGAGCTGTTTTTGCACTGGATTTAGGCCGTTTGGGTTAGCGCAGCCTGAGAATGGCCACAGATACAGAGCGATTTTCAAGCAAATTCAGGAAGGATAGATTTGAAAGGAGGGGAGAGAGGACTGAAAGAAGGAATAAAGCCTTCGAAACAAATGATACAAGCGATCCTAAGGAAACGGTGGGTCGGAGTACAGTCTCTGTGAGTGTCCGAAGCTCAGCAAGGCCCGTTCGAAGCGAAGCAAGCAAAATCGAGGGTGGCAAAAGCGAGTTAGAATCTGTGACTAGCAGAATAAATCGACTGAGGGTGAACGATGATAGAGATGGCCCCGAAGAATCGTCGGCCTCTCGTCATGATGATAGTAACGAAGAGGGAGATCACGAAAAGAAGCAACACATCGAAAGGAAAGAGCGCGGAGCTGGGGCAACAACAAGCAAAAAGAGACAGCAACGAAAAAATTTGAGGGAAAAGCGAAGATCAACTGGTGTTGTAATTATGCCGAATATGGAGGTGGGTTTTGCCTGATTTATTGCTTCATGATTTAGATCTTTCTTTTCAAGATTTTGACGGTAAATTCTGTTTGGAAGTAATGTAAAGTAAATCAATATATCCTCGGATTTGGATCATACCATCCATGATAGAAACCGACCCTGAAAAGAAATCCCGCCGTGTTTTATCGTGAATTTTTCTGCTTTGAAAAACTGATGTTTTCCCAACAAAAGCCCCTTGTCACTTTTCCAAGGTCATTAAACCACCATCAGACATTTTCGTTGTTACAGTACGCTATCAACAATTCCTATGTGAGGAGAAATTGGAAAGGGCAAGAACTTTGCTAGCTCAAGTTTCAAAATATTAATTAGGGTGAAGTTCCAAGTTAAGCAAGGCCATTTTCTCGTTGGGAAAACTTTGGTTCCTAAATTACTTCAATTACTTCAATCATTGTCAAGTTTTAACAGCAATCTTTTATTCAATAAATTTTTATTTTAATTGTTTAATTTCTTTAAGTAACACGTTGATGGCAGGTGTAATTTTTTGTCATAAATGTCCAGCAAGGTATTGTCAAAAATATACAGCAAGTAGGTATTAATCAATGCTCTACAAAACCGTGCCATAATTGATGCCAACATTGCATTTTTAAGGGAATGTGTAGAATGCAACTTCTAGCAAAGGGGTGGGGTAACCACTCAAAAGTAGGTAGTACATATTTATAAAGAATGGAAGTAGTAAAAGCAGGGAAATGAATAACCCCTCTCTAAGGAGGGCTTTGGGTGTGTGACATACCCAATTTCTCTGATAGTTGGAAAATTTGAGGGTAGTCGGAAATTTTAAGGCTTCTCGGAGACCATTAGGCCAATATAAAAGCTTCCAATCATTCATGAAAACTGTTTGAATACTTTTGGAACTCTTTACACTAAAATGACATGGACCACAGCATTTCTGCTATCTGTCCTGTAAATTTTTATTATCAACATGGAACAATTGTCTGACCATATAGCAATTTATTTATTAACTGAAAAATGCACTGACAAGTGTTCGCCTCCAATTTTTAATGAAATTTATTTTTTGTATTTATTACATTAGAATATAGTTTGGATTATTTTTTCTATATGCAACAAATTTTATGCACCCTGAACAGTGATGGGAATTATATTGGGGTCTGATCTCCCAATTACAAAAATTTTCAGACAATTCAAATTTTTGACAAGAAATTGGCTTCATTTGCTTAAATTCTAATTTATTTTTTGTCAGCCAATAACATCATTATTTCATCATTTAAGTGGGTTTTCCTGTTAGCAAGGATGCAGAAATTCATTACATAGAATATAAATTTTGAGACTAAGGCCTGTCTAAATATAACCCTGAATTTGTGCCACTTTCCAAGGAAAAATGTAGATAATTTCCCTACTGGACGGTCATCATTCTCTCATCTTTTGGTGTCACCCCAATCTGCCCCAGGGTGATTTGCAGCAATCCTGGTATCTAGTTGGCCTAAGTTTCTGCCTTGGTATACTTTGGTATTAATTATGTAAGGTTGTTTTGGGATTGGAATTGTGCCTGTTACTGTTGGTGAGAAAGCACTTTTATTATTTCTTGTTGGTTGTGTGAAGGGTGCAATTGAATTCCTATTGTCATCAGAGACCCTTATCACTATTTGCCTATTGTCATTTTTGAAACCCTGAGGAATGTGGAATGAGAGAGTCCTCAGACAGAATCTTAATGCATTTCCAATGTTTATTATGGTGCATGGGGTGCAAGATAGTAAATTAAAATGATCTTCCAAACCACTACAATACCGCTGACATAAGAAAGTTTGGCTTGCTACAAATTGAGAAACTGGCGCTTGATTGGTTTTGGTCTGTGCAAGGTCATGCCCTATGGTTAAGTTAGAGATAGTGCCCCCAAAATTGAAAACATTTCTAATGCATGTTATATTTCTGCAGAACCCTCAAGGTCCTGGCCCCCTGGCAAATTTCCTGCCCCCCCATTGATGGTCCTTGGTTTGAAATAAATTTTGTTAATGCTGCAAGGTCAAAACCAGTAAATAAAATATATAACATAACGTGAAACAAATAAGGAAACGCATCGTTAAGAACACATCTATTTACAGGCATTTAGCCATCAGCAGAAATGCTGGTTATGGCATTTTACATCATATTTTGCCCATTGCAGTTGCCCACTACCACAACTCAACATTTTTCCTTCCCAAATTTGTTTTTTCATTTCATTTTAAAAAATATTTTAACAGTGTTTAAATCTTGACAATGGAACTTAAATATCGTGAACAAGAATTAGTTACAAATGCGCAAAAGCACGAGTTTAAAATTATAAGGTTCAGAAATAAAAAATAACGGTATATGCAACCTCAAAACTCCAGAAAGGGCTTGCCTTCATGTTCCTTTTTAGAGTCCCTTTACTTTTTACCTGATATATTTTTATTCCGCGCGTTCTGACGAATCTTGTCTCAACACGTTTTACAAAAGAGTTCGAAAATAGGCCAATGGTTTTGTTATTTTCTCTTTTAATTTTCCATGGTTTGGCGTTCTTCCAGCACATGGTCTGATATCTTGGCCTAATCTGCCGCTGTTTAATGGGTCAGCATAAAATCACCTCCCTGTGGTATTTTTTCTTCACCAGAAAATCAGATTTACGATTTTCAAAATACGCGTAATCCAAAGTCGCATTTGATCTTTGTAAGTCAACTCAAGGCAGCAAGGGGGTGGGGACTTTATTTCCACCTTAAACGTTGATTTTATCAAATAAATAAACGAATTCCTTCAAAGATCCATACCTAATATTGATATTTATTGAACTAACTGCTCTACTAACCACTTTTCTATTCAACACCCTCCTTTGATTGCTCCCCCTTTCAAGCCTCAAATTTGAAGGCAGCCCTCTTTCTATTTAGCCAGCTCTTTACTTCATCGCATATTCATCGCAGAATTAGCCGCAAAGAAGTAGTTAAATAACAATATCCTGATTTTTTTTAGGACGCCCTCTCCCTAATAAACCCGTGGTACTCCCTAATAAGTGGATAGGGGTATCATTTGAAGGGGTAGGGGTGGTGAATCCTCGCAACTTTATATACATGATCTACAGTGGTATCCTCTTTCAATAATTCCCTGAAATGATGACCTCTAATTTGTGACAATACTTTGTGCTCTATTCAAATCAAAGTGGTTTCTCATTTGTTTGATTTTGTCTGGTTTAGGGCGATGCAGTTGGAACCGATGACACCCAAAAAGTAATGGAAAATACTCACGCAAATGAGGGAATGGGTAACGCAGAAGGCCAGGTACTTAATACTCGTCTTATTTACCATTATAATAATCATCATCATCATCATTATAATCATCATCATCATTATCATCATTCTCATAATCATCATCATCAGCATCATCATCATCATCATCATCATCATCATCATCATCATCATCATCATCATCATCATCATTATCAATTATCATCATCACCATCATCATCATTATCATCATCATCATCATCATCATCATCATCATCATCATCATCATCATCATCATCATCATCATCATCATCATCATCATCATAATCGTCATGACCAATTAATCCTATGCTTTCGTTATCAATGGAAAATCCACTTTTTCAAAACCTTGAATTTCACCCTGCTGTATGCTTTTAATAAAAAGAAGTTTGAAATCAGCATGAGAGTTGTGATCATGTTTCATTCATCCCTGAGATCACCATCATCATTGTTTTGTTAACCTTGAGTTAGTTTTCGCTTCGAATTTCCACTGTTTTTCACGACCTGAGGACTCTTTGCTTTTTTGGCGATTTGATTTTGGGGCTGCAAGTAGATCAGAGTTGCCACTCGATGGTACGTAGAAAACAGTCGTTTTCGTTTAATGAACTAACTAGACATTCAACTTTTGAGCTAAGAAAATGGTATGTTTGAGTCTGTGATAGTCGCAGCTTCGCTGTAAATTGTAGGAAAATATTGCGACTGGAATCTAGGTAAGCCCGGAGAGGTTATTAGATAAACATTGAAACCATTTTTGAATACAGTAAACACCTCAAAGATCAAATTCCCTAGATATGAAACTAGATTGCGAAGAATTGTTTTGATTTTTCGATGGTCATCGAGACCTATGCCGCCATTATAATGTAACGATTTTACGGTCTTTATGACCATCAAAAAGTTAATAACTATTAAAGAATGCAACAACGCAACCTATTTAAGAATAACTAATTTCAGATTGCTTCAAATAGACAGCATCATTGTTTTCCGTGAGATGAAATTATCTAATTCTCCTAAAGACTTCACCATTAATTATAACTCTGTATTTTATTCGCCGTACACTTATCAGAACATGCATATTTTTAACAGCACTTACTTGAGCTGAATTTTTATTTCTGATTTCGATTTGTTTTGTAGGGAAAAGGCAAACAAAGGTACGACCTTTTTCGCTCAGTATTTCATTTGTTTCGTTACTGAATCTAAATTATTTCGTTGATAATATAAATCCCATAGGAATTATACCGTATTTTTATCTTACTCAATACAATTCACCACATATCTGAACATAATTTATAGCAGCATGTCCCGCAGGATTCCCCCGTAATATCCCAGGTTCCCCGAGCAATGACCCGCATATCTCAATATAATTTCCCGCAGAATTCCCTCGTAATAACCAGTGGTTTCCCCCAAAACTCTTGAACAATGTGCTGAGACGTATCCTCAGAAGCATTATTGGAAATTTTCCATTAAATATCTCTTAGTTGTCCCACAGATTTACTGTGCAGAATTTCTCGGTTGACCCGCTGTTCTTCCGTGCAGAATCCCTCGGTTTTCTCGCAGATTTTCCATCTTTTTTCTTTCTCAGGTTATGAAGGTTGGTTTTATGAAATCTTTTGTTGTTGTTTCTAGGGGAAGAGGCGATGAATGGGACAGCATTGACAAGGAGACCCTTATTCAGCAGCTTGAGGCTTACCAGCAAGCAATTCAAGAATGGAGGGACGAATTTGAAAAATCGCAAAAGGTTTGTGGATAGTTTTAATGGTTAGAAGCGATGGGAATTTACTTTAATATGTTAGATTTTTTACATAACAAGGGCAGAGTCTATTGAGCCCCTTTGTTAAATGGCCCCCATGATCACATGAGTCTCTTGGTCACATGAATCCGCTGATCACATGCTCCCTTGGTCACATGAACCAACTGGTCACATTATCTCTTGGTCACATGAACCAGCTGGTCACATGAGCTCTTTTGTCACATGAGCTTGTTGGTCACATGAACATCCTGGTCATATGAACCTAGTGGTAACATGAGTCCATTGTCACATGAGCCCCCTTGGTCACATGAACTAGCTGGTCACAAGATCTCTTGGTCACATGAACCAGCTTTTCACACGAGCCCCTTGGTTACATCATCTTGTTGGTCACATGAGTCCCTTGATCACTTGAGCCCCCTTGGTCACTTGAGCCCTCGTGGTCACATGAGCTCTTTTGTCACATGAGCTTGTTGGTCACATGAACATCCTGGTCATATGAACCTAGTGGTAACATGAGTCCATTGTCACATGAGCCCCCTTGGTCACATGAACTAGCTGGTCACAAGATCTCTTGGTCACATGAACCAGCTTTTCACACGAGCCCCTTGGTTACATCAACTTGTTGGTCACATGAGTCCCTTGATCACTTGAGCCCCCTTGGTCACTTGAGCCCTCGTGGTCACATGAGCTCTTTTGTCACATGAGCTAGTTGGTCACATGAGCATCCTGGTCATATGAACCTAGTGGTCACATGAGTCCATTGTCACATGAGCCCCCTTGGTCACATGAACTAGCTGGTCACAAGATCTCTAGGTCAAATGAACCAGCTTCTCGCACGAGCCCCTTGGTTACATCATCTTGTTGGTCACATGAGTCCCTTGATCACTTGAGCCCCCTTGGTCACTTGAGCCCTCGTGGTCACATGAGCTCTTTTGTCACATGAGCTAGTTGGTCACATGAGCATCCTGGTCATATGAACCTAGTGGTCACATGAGTCCATTGTCACATGAGCCCCCTTGGTCACATGAACTAGCTGGTCACAAGATCTCTAGGTCAAATGAACCAGCTTCTCGCACGAGCCCCTTGGTTACATCATCTTGTCGGTCACATGAGTCTCTTGGTCACTTGAGCCCCTGTGGTCACTTGAGCTCCATATTCACAGCTCCCAATTAACTTCCAGCCCCACTTAATGAGTTTTTACCCCTCGCCTAAAAATGCACGTAAGTTGATAAACCAAAGTATAATTAGCTCCCCACACGTGTCTTTAATTATTTATCACACAGCAAGAAGCGTTCTTTAAATTCAATTTACATTCCTTTCTATCTTTACGCCATTTGAGGAAGGCTAAATCCCGCTGTAAGCGCCTCATTTTGGTATTGTCTCTTATCAGAAGGAGGTTAATCCATAGACGTTAACTGGACATTGTTTAACAAGCATCCAGCTGAGGGTCCATTAACTTTTCTATGAAGAAATCGCACCGCCTCTCAACTTTAAGATCATCCAGCTGATCGACAGTTAGCATGCTGCCTTAGCAAACAATTGAATTGAATTTAAGGAACAATTTTAGGTGTTTTACAGTGGTAGCTTAAGTGTTCCCTAGGGTTATATTTAAGCGCTGTATACTAGGAATGGAATCTGCAAGGGAAAGGCTGTTAGATTTCTTAATGCCAACACGATTGTGCTGTTAAAACTAAACTGTTTGAAGCGTAAGTTTCACTGCTGGATTGCGGAACCATTTGATACCTGGAACTAACAAAAAGTCACTTTTATTTCCAGGAAATCGATTCTCTACGAAACGAAAACCAGCGACTGAGAGATGAAAATAGCTCATTACTTAAAGTTGTAAGTCAGTTGTCAACATCATCGCGGAAGTAAACTGATTTCAGATTCGGATACTAAACGGACAATTATAGATCGCCTTCGACGTCATGGCGATCGCCACTGGCGTTTTTATGGACGCCGCCGTTATCATCTTTTTGTAAAAATGACTATTTTTACATCAATTAACCTCTTCTTGAATTATTTGTGTTTTCGTAGTAGCCTCGATATGATTTTGCATAATGTAGATGAATATATCGTTAGACAAATCGTAATTGGTTGAATTTCCATGCACGTGAGCGAGGCCAGGGTGGTGGGATCTCCTTCGTAGAGGTTGTGGATAAGAGCAGAGGCAACTGCGGGAAGGATAAGGGCGTTGTTTCTCTTCCAATGATTGAGGTCAAATACGCCATCACATTGCTAGTAAGCTTGCCATGTTTATCTTTCGATATTTTCGATGAATCAAACACTTTTTTCTTAGACATTGTTCGTAATTTTGTATAGGTTTTTTATATGCAAGTACAGTTTAGTGTGCAAACTTTGCTAGGGGCGGAAAGGGCCTAAAGATGGTCCAATTAGCTTATAACAAAACCCTTATATGGCTTTTATCACAACAGCCCTTCGGATAGGAATGCCTTCTGTAGCCATATTGCCAGCTGATGGTAGTTTTCCATAATTTGATAGGCTGTTTGAGCTTTTTGCTTCCAAATTTGGTGAACTTTTAATATCTTGAGTGGAGTGTGGAATCTAGTATCACCTGAGGTGGATTTGAATGATGCTGGGAAGAACCAGGTAATGCCTCGCATTGACTGCGTGGGAGCTTCCATTTCAAGGCTTGAATGAAGTGAAGGAGCATGAAGTGGCATATAGGCAGGTGTTAGTTGCGAGGGGTAGACGATGCCTTATTTGTTATTCTTAAAAGGGGAGTCTTATCCCTTCATAATCTAGATACACCTGCTGTTTAACATTTTAAAAGTTTCTTCCTGCCAGCATTTTCAATTCTTCTACCCCCCTGCAATCTGTGCAGACGTTTTGTATGTTACTGTACAGCAGATAATCACCGGGGGTGAGAGAGTTCAGATAAGCATGGATTTTAGGTGGGATTGACGTGAATTATAAGCATATTAGAAACTTTTCTGCAGTGACCCGAAAATCTTCTATGGATCAATTTGGGTGCCCTTTAAAAGTCTTGATGGAAATCTTCTTTCTTGGATAGATGTGTAATGTAGGCAGATATAAACGTTATTCCCACTCACTTCAAAAGCAATGTGTCTTTCAGCATAGCAATTTGACTGTAGAAATATTCCTTTAATTGTCTGCGGCGTTTCGGGTGCATGGATAGTAATAAAATAAAATTGCATGGGTGGTAGACAGTATTAAGTGTTGGCATAGGTGTAACTAATAGTGGCGAATTTCTCGCCTTGCTTAATTCTTTTTAAGCACAATTGTAAAATTAGTTACAGCCTCAGGATTGATTTTTACGATCTCTCTATTAAACGGAATTAATGTTGTTTTCTACTCACTCGCTGCCTTTCCGTCTAACGAAGGCATTAGGCATCACATGACCTTCCTAAGCATAGCGTAGCCAAGGCATCTCATGTTCACGGCATCATATCAACTAGGCATAATATAACCAAGGTATCACATTCCTCTATTAAGCCCTCCTTCTTAATAAGCTCCTCCCCTTATCAAGCAGAATTTTGAATAAGCCCCCCCCTTTTCATTCAAGAAAGATTACAGAGTAAAGTGCAACGATTTAGTTATAGCTCGTGATGTATTTTGTCGTAATTTGGCAAACTTCTAATTTTATTTGTTTTAGAGTCAAAATGTTCTCGACCGGTTTTGTCTTCAGCGTCTCTAGAGCCATTATAGATAAAATGCAGAAAAGTAATAGAGACCTTAATTTCTTAAATACGTCCTCCTCTCCATTAGGCCCCCCTTAAGAACCTCGAAAATTAAATAAACCCCCCGGGGCTTAAATAGAGCATTTACGGTTGGTCATTACATTAACTAAAATAGCTTCTTTTAAAGAAAATATGGATCCAAGAAGCGAGAAATCTTGATCTCTTGACTTTCAACCAAGTTTTTTACATCCTTTTATTTTTTTGCATCTCGTCTTTTAACACGATCATTCATAATGATCTGCGAGATTTTTGCAATTGCTTCAGTCTCAACGAATTGCATAAACTCATTGGTGCGTGCCTTCTCCACGATCATCACGAATTCCACGATCATCACGAGCTTTATGATCACGATGTGCACGACCCTCGCTACCTTCGAAATCTCCACCATATTCACGAACTCGTTTATCTGCTAAATATGTGCAGTCACCGCTGCCTTGATTACCGACAGATTTACGGCGATTTCCACTGTTTTCACGATCCACACGATCTACAAGACCATCAGGAACTTCGCAATTTTTACGATTTTTACGATCTTCAGGAACTCTCCGAATCCCACGAGATCCACGGGCCTTCCCACGTTTCGCTGATGCCTTGTACAATGTTATACACCTGCCCTCTTCGTATTGCCTTCCTATTTCAGAACTACGACCGTCTGTTACGACGTTACGCTTATCTGTTACGATATCAGAGTCGTTTGCGACGATGTTAAGCCCATCTGTTACGATATCAGAGTCTTTTGCTACGATGTTACGCTCAATTGTTACGATATCAGAATCGTTTGCCAGAATATTACAGGTGCAAAGAGGCACCTTCTCTCGAAAGAGTTTCGAGGGTAAATTCCTCTCCTCGCTATAAATTTCGAGCGCTTCCCTCGCGATTGCAAGGCACCCAAAGCATGTTTCGCTGCTATCACCACAGAAATGGTGCCTAGCCGAGTATGGGCCGTGCGCTCTGCATTCCCCATTGATTGCCCGTCGTGTTAGGTCAGAAATCTTTAGCCTGAAGTACAACCGATCGTCGAAACGAAAATCTGGAGGTTTTCCGACAACGGCAAGTCCATTTTCTTTCGTTTTCGCACGGATTGATTCCTGGTGCTGGTTCATAGAACTTTTTGCAGTTGAATTGATTTTTCTTTTCTCGATGCAAGACTCTGAGCGGCCGTGTATTTTTCCCGTCCTTAGCAGGTCGTTTTCATGCAAGCCGTCGATTAAGAAAGGTGTTCGAAGTTCAGAAACGGCGGTTTTAGAGTTCGATGCTGTATGTAATGGAGTTTTTCGAACAAATCCTTTACTTTTCTTCTGGAAATCATGATAATATCCAGGTAATGGCGGAAATTTGCAATGGAAATTCCGGATGTCAGTTTCCGTTCTATCATTCATCCGGTCCATCTCTTGTTTCGACAGTTCGAAATGACAACGCAGCGAAGCATCGAAATGACGAAATGATAAGTTATCCACAACCAAGTTTTAAGTATCTACCATTTTTCAAATTTCGATTTATTTCCTGCTCAAAAAACGGCTCGTTTATGCTAAATGGGTTGAAAGTTTCATCACTCCTTTCCCGCCATTAAAAATTCAGCAGACAACCGCCAATCAAAGCTTACCATTTTGTCCACGTGGGCTAATGCGATCATCAACGTATCAGAGATTTTATCACCGGTGCTTTTTGAATCAAAATCTATAGAAAAGAAAGATGCGTTCTTCAATAAAATTTGATTTGGGTTTGGTCAACCAAACTTGGTGGTGCGACAGTTGTCTGCAATTAACTGTTGTTCGAGACCAAGAGCTTTGCATATTAAATGACTTTAATCAGTTCTCCGTGGTTACTATTCCAAACTTTAAATTAAGGTTTCTTTAGAATTGCTTTTGTTTTACGAGCTATTTGTAGCCATCAATTAATTCATTCATTCAATCATTCATACAGTTGTTCGTTCGTTCGTTCGTTCGCTCAATAATTCTTTCCTGCACTCAATCTAACGTTCTTTCATACATTAGTGCGTTGGTCCAGTTGTCGTTCAATCTTACATACATAGGTTCATTAGATCATTCATTCATTTATACATTCATTGGCTTGCCATTTTATCAAAAAATGTTTGGTTAGAAAAAGTGATCATTTTTGGTCAAAAAGTAAGGCTATAGCCTTACCATTGCATCAAAAAAGGTTTGGTATGAAAAAGTGATCCTTATTGGCCAAAAAGTAAGGCTATAGCCATGCCATTTTATCAAGAAGTGTTTGGTTTGAGAAAGTGATCCCTTTTGGCCAAAAAGTAAGGCTATAGGCTAACCATTTTATCAAAAAATTGTGGTCAAGAAAAGTGATTATTTTTGGCAAAAAGTAAGGCTATAGCCTTACCATTGTATCAAAAAAGGTTTGGTATGAAAAAGTGATCCTTATTGGCCAAAAAGTAAGGCTATAGCCTTACAGTTTTATCAAAAAAGTTTTGGTTTGAAAACTGATCAATTTTGGCCAAAAAGTAAAGCTATAGCCTTACCATTTTATTAAAAAAATTTTGGTATTTAAAAAGTGACCATTTTTGGCAAAAAAATAAGGCCATAGGCTTGCCATTTTATCAAAAAATTTGTAGTTTCAAAAAGTGTTCATTTTTGGCAAAAAGTAAGGCTATAGGCTTACCATTTTATCAAAAAATTGTGGTCAAGAAAAGTGATAATTTTTGGCAAAAAGTAAGGCTATAGCCTTACCATTGTATCAAAAAAGGTTTGGTATGAAAAAGTGATCCTTATTGGCCAAAAAGTAAGGCTATAGCCTTACAGTTTTATCAAAAAAGTTTTGGTTTGAAAACTGATCAATTTTGGCCAAAAAGTAAAGCTATAGCCTTACCATTTTATTAAAAAAATTTTGGTCTTAAAAAGTGACCATTTTTGGCAAAAAAATAAGGCTATAGGCTTACCATTTTATCAAAAAATTGTGGTCCAGAAAAGTGATTATTTTTGGCAAAAAGTAAGGCTATAGCCTTACCGTTTTATCAAAAAAGTTTTGGTTTGAAAACTGATCAATTTTTGCCAAAAAGTAAGGCTATAGCCTTACCATTTTATTATAAAAGTTTTGGTCTTAAAAAGTGATCATTTTTGGCAAAAAGTAAGGCTATAGCCTTACCATTTTATTAAAAAAATTTGGTCTTAAAAAGTGACCATTTTTGGCAAAAAAATAAGGCCATAGGCTTGCTATTTTATCAAAAAGTGTTTGGTTTGAAAAAGTGATCCCTTTTGGCCAAAAAGTAAGGCTATAGGCTTACCATTTTATCACAAAATTTGTAGTTTCAAAAAGTGTTCATTTTTGGCAAAAACTAAGGCTATAGGCTTACCATTTTACCAAAAAATTGTTGTCCAGAAAAGTTATTATTTTTGGCAAAAAGTAAGTCTTTAGGCTTGCCTTTTTATCAAAAAAAGTTTGGTTTGAAAAAGTGATACTTTTTGGTCAAAAAGTAAGGCTTTACACTTACCATTTTATTAAAAAAAATTTGGTCTTAAAAAGGGACCATTTTTGGCAAAAAAATAAGGCCATAGGCTTGCTATTTTATCAAAAAGTGTTTGGTTTGAAAAAGTGATCCCTTTTGGCCAAAAAGTAAGGCTATAGCCTTACCATTTGATCAAAAAATTTGTAGTCTCAAAAAGTGACCATTTTTGGCAAAAAATAAGGCCATAGCCTTGCCATTTTATCAAAAAGTGTTTGGTTTGAAAAAGTGATCCCTTTTGGCCAGAAAGTAAGGCTATAGCCTTACAATTTGATCAAAAAATTTGTAGTTTCAAAAAGTGTTCATTTTTGGCAAAAAGTAAGGCTATAGGCTAACCAATTCATCAAAAAATTGTGGTCCAGAAAAGTGATTATTTTTGGCTAAAAAGTAAGGCTTTACTCTTACCATTTTATTAAAAAAATTTTAGTCTTAAAAAGTGATCATTTTTGGCAAAAAGTAAGGCTATAGCCTTACAATTTTATTAAAAATTTGGTCTTAAAAAGTGACCATTTTTGGCAAAAAATAGGGCCATAGGCTTGCCATTTTATCAAAAAGTGTTTGGTTTGAAAAAGTGATCCCTTTTGGCCAGAAAGTAAGGCTATAGCCTTACAATTTGATCAAAAAATTTGTAGTTTCAAAACGTGTTCGTTTTTGGCAAAAAGTAAGGCTATAGGCTTACCAATTCATCAAAAAATTGTGGTCCAGAAAAGTGATTATTTTTGGCTAAAAAGTTGGGCTATAGGCTTACCAATTCATCAAAAAATTTTGGTCAAGAAAAGTGATCATTTTTGGCTAAAAAGTAAAGCTATAGCCTTACAATTTAATCAAAAAATTTGTAGTTTCAAAAAGTGTTCATTTTTGGCCAAAAGTAAGGCTATAGGCTTACCATTTTACCAAAAGATTGTTGTCCAGAAAAGTTATTGTTTTTGGCAAAAAGTAAGTCTTTAGGCTTGCCTTTTTATCAAAAAAAGTTTGGTTTGAAAAAGTGATACTTTTTGGTCAAAAAGTAAGGCTTTACTCTTACCATTTTATTAAAAAAAATTTGGTCTTAAAAAGTGACCATTTTTGGCAAAAAAATAAGGCCATAGGCTTGCTATTTTATCAAAAAGTGTTTGGTTTGAAAAGGTGATCCCTTTTGGCCAAAAAGTAAGGCTATAGCCTTACAATTTGATCAAAAAATTGTGGTCCAGAAAAGTGATTATTTTTGGCAAAAAGTAAGGCTATAGGCTTGCCATGTTATCAAAAAATGTTTGGTTTGAAAAAGTGATACTTTTTGGCCAAAAAGTAAGGCTATAGCCTTACCATTTGATCAAAAAATTTGTAGTCTCAAAAAGTGACCATTTTTGGCAAAAAATAAGGCCATAGCCTTGCCATTTTATCAAAAAGTGTTTGGTTTGAAAAAGTGATCCCTTTTGGCCAGAAAGTAAGGCTATAGCCTTACCATTTTATTAAAAAAATTTGGTCTTAAAAAGTGACCATTTTTGGCAAAAAATAAGGCCGTAGGCTTGCCATTTTATCAAAAAGTGTTTGGTTTGAAAAAGTGATCCCTTTTGGCCAGAAAGTAAGGCTATAGCCTTACAATTTGATCAAAAAATTTGTAGTTTCAAAAAGTGTTCGTTTTTGGCAAAAAGTAAGGCTATAGGCTTACCAATTCATCAAAAAATTGTGGTCCAGAAAAGTAATTATTTTTGGCTAAAAAGTAAGGCTATAGGCTTACCAATTCATCAAAAAATTTTGGTCAAGAAAAGTGATTATTTTTGGCTAAAAAGTAAGGCTATAGGCTTTCCATTTTATCAAAAAATGTTTGGTTTGAAAAAGTGATACTTTTTGGTCAAAAGGTAAGGCTATAGCCTTACAATTTGATTAAAAAATTCGTAGTTTCAAAAAGTGTTCATTTTTGGCAAAAAGTAAGGCTATAGGCTTACCAATTCATCAAAAAATTGTGGTCCAGAAAAGTAATTATTTTTGGCTAACAAGTAAGGCTATAGGCTTACCAATTCATCAAAAAATTTTGGTCAAGAAAAGTGATTATTTTTGGCTAAAAAGTAAGGCTATAGGCTTGCCATTTTATCAAAAAATGTTTGGTTTGAAAAAGTGATACTTTTTGGTCAAAAGGTAAGGCTATAGCCTTACAATTTGATTAAAAAATTCGTAGTTTCAAAAAGTGTTCATTTTTGGCAAAAAGTAAGGCTATAGGCTAACCAATTCATCAAAAAATTGTGGTCCAGAAAAGTGATTATTTTTGGCTAAAACGTAAGGCCATAGGCTTGCCATTTTATTAAAAAATGCTTGGTTTGAAAAAGTGATACTTTTGGGTCAAAAAGTAAGGCTATAGCCTTACCATTTTATTAAAAAAAATTTGGTCTTAATAAGTGACCATTTGTGGCAAAAAAATAAGGCCATAGGCTTGCCATTTTATCAAAAAAAGTTTGGTTTGAAAAAGTGATCCCTTTTGGCCAGAAAGTAAGGCTATAGCCTTACAATTTGATCAAAAAATTTGTAGTTTCAAAAAGTGTTCGTTTTTGGCAAAAAGTAAGGCTATAGGCTTACCAATTCATCAAAAAATTGTGGTCCAGAAAAGTAATTATTTTTGGCTAACAAGTAAGGCTATAGGCTTACCAATTCATCAAAAAATTTTGGTCAAGAAAAGTGATTATTTTTGGCTAAAAAGTAAGGCTATAGGCTTTCCATTTTATCAAAAAATGTTTGGTTTGAAAAAGTGATACTTTTTGGTCAAAAGGTAAGGCTATAGCCTTACAATTTGATTAAAAAATTCGTAGTTTCAAAAAGTGTTCATTTTTGGCAAAAAGTAAGGCTATAGGCTTACCAATTCATCAAAAAATTGTGGTCCAGAAAAGTAATTATTTTTGGCTAACAAGTAAGGCTATAGGCTTACCAATTCATCAAAAAATTTTGGTCAAGAAAAGTGATTATTTTTGGCTAAAAAGTAAGGCTATAGGCTTGCCATTTTATCAAAAAATGTTTGGTTTGAAAAAGTGATACTTTTTGGTCAAAAGGTAAGGCTATAGCCTTACAATTTGATTAAAAAATTCGTAGTTTCAAAAAGTGTTCATTTTTGGCAAAAAGTAAGGCTATAGGCTAACCAATTCATCAAAAAATTGTGGTCCAGAAAAGTGATTATTTTTGGCTAAAACGTAAGGCCATAGGCTTGCCATTTTATTAAAAAATGCTTGGTTTGAAAAAGTGATACTTTTGGGTCAAAAAGTAAGGCTATAGCCTTACCATTTTATTAAAAAAAATTTGGTCTTAATAAGTGACCATTTGTGGCAAAAAAATAAGGCCATAGGCTTGCCATTTTATCAAAAAAAGTTTGGTTTGAAAAAGTGATCCCTTTTGGCCAGAAAGTAAGGCTATAGCCTTACAATTTGATCAAAAAATTTGTAGTTTCAAAAAGTGTTCGTTTTTGGCAAAAAGTAAGGCTATAGGCTTACCAATTCATCAAAAAATTGTGGTCCAGAAAAGTAATTATTTTTGGCTAACAAGTAAGGCTATAGGCTTACCAATTCATCAAAAAATTTTGGTCAAGAAAAGTGATTATTTTTGGCTAAAAAGTAAGGCTATAGGCTTTCCATTTTATCAAAAAATGTTTGGTTTGAAAAAGTGATCCCTTTTGGCCAGAAAGTAAGGCTATAGCCTTACAATTTGATCAAAAAATTCGTAGTTTCAAAAAGTGTTCATTTTTGGCAAAAAGTAAGGCTATAGGCTTACCAATTCATCAAAAAATTGTGGTCCAGAAAAGTGATTATTTTTGGCTAAAAAGTTGGGCTATAGGCTTACCAATTCATCAAAAAATTTTGGTCAAGAAAAGTGATCATTTTTGGCTAAAAAGTAAAGCTATAGCCTTACAATTTAATCAAAAAATTTGTAGTTTCAAAAAGTGTTCATTTTTGGCCAAAAGTAAGGCTATAGGCTTACCATTTTACCAAAAGATTGTTGTCCAGAAAAGTTATTGTTTTTGGCAAAAAGTAAGTCTTTAGGCTTGCCTTTTTATCAAAAAAAGTTTGGTTTGAAAAAGTGATACTTTTTGGTCAAAAAGTAAGGCTTTACTCTTACCATTTTATTAAAAAAAATTTGGTCTTAAAAAGTGACCATTTTTGGCAAAAAAATAAGGCCATAGGCTTGCTATTTTATCAAAAAGTGTTTGGTTTGAAAAGGTGATCCCTTTTGGCCAAAAAGTAAGGCTATAGCCTTACAATTTGATCAAAAAATTGTGGTCCAGAAAAGTGATTATTTTTGGCAAAAAGTAAGGCTATAGGCTTGCCATGTTATCAAAAAATGTTTGGTTTGAAAAAGTGATACTTTTTGGCCAAAAAGTAAGGCTATAGCCTTACCATTTGATCAAAAAATTTGTAGTCTCAAAAAGTGACCATTTTTGGCAAAAAATAAGGCCATAGCCTTGCCATTTTATCAAAAAGTGTTTGGTTTGAAAAAGTGATCCCTTTTGGCCAGAAAGTAAGGCTATAGCCTTACCATTTTATTAAAAAAATTTGGTCTTAAAAAGTGACCATTTTTGGCAAAAAATAAGGCCGTAGGCTTGCCATTTTATCAAAAAGTGTTTGGTTTGAAAAAGTGATCCCTTTTGGCCAGAAAGTAAGGCTATAGCCTTACAATTTGATCAAAAAATTTGTAGTTTCAAAAAGTGTTCGTTTTTGGCAAAAAGTAAGGCTATAGGCTTACCAATTCATCAAAAAATTGTGGTCCAGAAAAGTAATTATTTTTGGCTAAAAAGTAAGGCTATAGGCTTACCAATTCATCAAAAAATTTTGGTCAAGAAAAGTGATTATTTTTGGCTAAAAAGTAAGGCTATAGGCTTGCCATTTTATCAAAAAATGTTTGGTTTGAAAAAGTGATACTTTTTGGTCAAAAGGTAAGGCTATAGCCTTACAATTTGATTAAAAAATTCGTAGTTTCAAAAAGTGTTCATTTTTGGCAAAAAGTAAGGCTATAGGCTAACCAATTCATCAAAAAATTGTGGTCCAGAAAAGTGATTATTTTTGGCTAAAACGTAAGGCCATAGGCTTGCCATTTTATCAAAAATGCTTGGTTTGAAAAAGTGATACTTTTGGGTCAAAAAGTAAGGCTATAGCCTTACCATTTTATTAAAAAAAATTTGGTCTTAAAAAGTGACCATTTGTGGCAAAGAAATAAGGCCATAGGCTTGCCATTTTATCAAAAAAAGTTTGGTTTGAAAAAGTGATCCCTTTTGGCCAAAAACTAAAGCTATAGCCTTACAATTTGATCAAAAAATTTTTAGTTTCAAAAAGTGATCAATTTGGATCAAAAAGGAAGGGAATCGGCTAGCAATTGTTTCTTAAAATTGATTGTCTTGAAAGTTTGCTATTTTGGAGAAAATTCATGATGTAAGTTTTTCATTTTTGCCAAAACTTGAAAAATTAAGCTAAGGGGACATGGAAACAATTTTCTTTCAATAGCAACATAAGAAATTATTTGCTGCAAGTGCATGAAAATATTCCATATTTTCCCCACGTTAAATGCCCTTATTTTGCAACTTTTTTCGCTTAAGTTGTGAATAGAGTTTTTGTTGCTGAAACAAAAAAAAATTCAAATCGATGGTCAAAATTGTGATGGTTTCGTGCCCATGGCAGCCAATCGATTTGGAACTTATTTTGATCCGATAGAAATTTTTAGCAGCGTTTAAATGAGCTGGACATAGAACGTTTTGCATTCACACGAGAATGAAGCTAGACTTTTATCCTATAAATTAATCAAAAATTGGCTGGTAGAAATGAAATAATCATGGCTTGATCTCGATATTCACACGTGTTTGAAATGAATAGTACCGTCACAAGTATGCTTTGATGAACATTGCCTTCTTCTTAGCTATAACAGATGCATCTTAGACCGGGAGGGGATGCCTCGTGTGGAGGGGTATGCGTCTTTAGAAAAGCAGGGGTAGCGCCAGGATTTGCCCGACGGAGGGCTAGGTTCCCCAACAAGGGGGCTAACAAACAGAATACAGGGTATATTTCTGAGCATAAGAGCACAATTTTTCGTTAAAAATTTCCCGACAGGGGTAAAATTTCTCCCCGACTGAGGTACAGCCCCCCCTCTGGCACCACTCCTGTAGAAAAGATACCACGCAAAACGGCAGGCGTACACAGCAAATACGAAAAAATAAAAAATAATATATTAATAAACATTTGAATCATATTTCGCCTGGAATCAAGGCTTCTATATAGTATGGCATAAAATCATTGGTGATAGTTTGGCACAGACTAAAACGGGCATGATAGGATAAGCGGGCACAGCCTGTCACTAATCAAGTGTTTAATGTTTGCAGATAGGAGAACATCGTCTAAAATTATCCATTGTGGATCTTTAGCGACGCTTTGATGTTTAGTTTCTGCTAAAGTTGTTATAAGAAACCCATCCATGTTGTTGTTTGAGTTTCCTGTATGCTCTAGAGATAAAACACCATGCATTGTGGTACCGTTAACAAAACCATTAGCCTAGAATAAATGAATGAACCTTCTAAGTGATGACATTGAAAGAGGTTGTATCATACGTTTGTAAACAAAGCGCGGGACATTGCGCGGTTTTATGCGTGGCAAAGGCTACTGTAGGTGACACTGAAAGAATGGATGAATGGACGAATGAACGAACAAGTGAGAGAATAAATGAATGAATGAATGAATGAATGAATGAATGAATGAATGAATGAATGAATGAATGGATGAATGAATGAAACATTTAATGAATTGGTGAATGAATCAGTCGATGAATGGGTGCAAAATGGATGAACAACAAGTTGACGGAGAGATTTAATAAATGAATGAATGAATGAATGAATGAATGGATGAATAAATGTAATAATCATCTTACTGTAGAAGAAAAATGGAAAATACCTCAAGCATCGCTCTGATTAATTGAGAAAGGTCTTTTCTTTCCAATGATATGACACTCTCAATAAAGGTCATTCCAGATTTGCCAGTAAAAATGAATAAACTAAAGAGAAAGGAACAGAAGTAGAACATCTCTCAAAATTAGGTTTGCAAGACTTCTCTTTACTTCTCTTCTCTTCTCTTCTCTTCTCTTCTCTTCTCTTCTCTTCTCTTCTCTTCTCTTCTCTTCTCTTCTCTTCTCTTCTCTTCTCTTCTCTTCTCTTCTCTTTTCTCTTCTCTTCTCTTCTCTTCTCTTCTCTTTACTTCTCTTCTTCTCTTCTCTTCTCTTCTCTTCTCTTCTCTTCTCTTCTCTTCTCTTCTCTTCTCTTCTCTTCTCTTCTCTTCTCTTCTCTTCTCTTCTCTTCTCTTCTCTTCTCTTCTCTTCTTTTCTCTTCTCTTCTCTTCTCTTCTCTTTTTTTCTCTTATCTGTTCTGTTCTGTTCTCTTGTCATTCCTTCTTTAACCCCTATGGTTTCCTTTCCGTATCGTTTTCTTTTCTATTCCACCCCACCTTTCTTTTTTATTCTAATACATTATGTAATTTATAATTTTTACTCTAAACTCACTTGTCATTTTCTTGGCAAACCAGGAAGATTCGAAGCAAGCAAACAGAATGTGATCGCATAACTGGTAAAACATAGGATTCTCTGATTGGTTGATTTGTCATATACCATGATGCACCATGGGCTACTAATGGAACTATATCCGGTGCTCTGAAAATTAAATTGACTTGGATCAAATTAATGTGACGTGACAGGCTTCTTGTAATGGGAATATTGATTATTGTCGTATTTGCATAAATGATACTGATTTTTTCATATTAATGGGGTGGAATTTAGTGAAGTGTGCTGTGGTTCAAATATCATGTTTATTGCTTGTCTCTGCTCCTTTCTCCTTCTCTGTTTTGTCTTCCCTTCCCTTCCCTTCCCTTCCCTTCCCTTCCCTTCCCTTCCCTTCCCTTCCCTTCCCTTCCCTTCCCTTCCCTTCCCTTCCCTTCCCTTCCCTTCCCTTCCCTTCCCTTCCCTTCCCTTCCCTTCCCTTCCCTTCCCTTCCCTTCCCTTCCCTTCCCTTCCCTTCCCTTCCCTTCCCTTCCCTTCCCTTCCCTTTCCTTTCCTTTCCTTTCCTTTCCTTTCCTTCCCTTCCCTTCCCTTCCTTTCCCTTCTCTTTCCTCTTCTCTGTAGTTTCAGTCAGTATACAAAATGTAGGGCAAACACCCAGGGAAGCAAAGATGCTTAATTTTTCAACCTCAAATCAAGACTTGATTTTTCGTAATGCATAACATCATCGATTGGAATCCATTTTGCCTCAATCGAATCTTTATCTTCTTGTGATGGCTGTTTCAACTTTCCTCCAACACAAACTCCACTAAACGTAAATCGTAACCAGCAAATCTGAGATTCAACGCAAATCAGACTATGGACATTTACATCCATATGAGTCTCCTCTTTGACCTCGCGTTTAACTGCCTCCTGGAAAAGTTTAAAAATTCGCAAAAAAGCGTTGTTAAAGCGAATGAACAAAGTTAAGAGTGGCGATTGGACAGATTCTCTAAATAGCCTATTGTATTTGGCAATTGATCACATGCTGAAAGAATGCAAAGTGACAGAAAACAATGGCACCTGTCAGTCTCTCTCTGTTCCATTAATAGATGGACACTATTTGGCTTGGTTCATCCGCTTCAAGGCTTTGTGCAAGAGTATTGGCAATTGAGAGCAAAGTTTCCTGTTTTCAAATATTCAAAGGAAAAAATTTAGGATCGAATTGAAAAAAACAAATCAAATTCATATACAAGGTAGTTAAGTAACACTTTCTTTTATGCATTTGTTTGTACAAAATCCACTGCTGAAGCCATGTATGCAAGGGGGGGGGGGATCTTAGTGACATAATATGTAGATGTAAAATCATTATCTGTTCATATGTGCATTGTATTCCTGCCTCTTTGGGTTGTTCCTTATATCCGTTATCTATATACATCATCAGGCATGCCAGGGCATGCCGCTATGTTATATTGAAGACTTCTGTTCCTAACTGCACAACACAAGGGGCAATGTGACCTATGCCTATTGCACTTGTGTTCTTCTTGCCATTATCCCCATCACAAAGCTTGGGCATGTCTTGACCTTTTTATCGACTTCTAAGGAGCACCAGCATGAACTAAAGTGACCATGCCCACAAAATACCATGCCCAATCTTCAAAGCCAAGTCACTCGAAAATATGCTCTGGCGTCCCTGATCTTTGCAAATATTCCTCATGTATCCAGTTGGCAGCCAACTATTTTGTTCACTGCATTACTTGGTATAGTAATATAACATTACTGAGGGTCACATTGCGGATTGCATAAAATAAAAAAGGTTCAATATCAAATTAAATACCTCCATTGTTTCATTCTTTTCCATTCGACCTGCTGGAAGGTACCATTTGCCATAACATCTTTTTTTAGATTCTCTCATCATAAGAACATGCTTATCTTTAATGATTATAGCAGCCACAATATAGCATATGTTATACCCAATTGAAACAGGATGGTGGTCTGCATTAGGAAACAATATTAGGACTTTTATAATATATTATATTCAATAATATATATCCTCACACCTTCTGATGGGGCCAGGGCAGTGGCAATACCAGCCTCAGCAAAGCAGAGGGGGTAAGATGATGAAAGGGGTTACAGTCGCACCCTTTGGTTCAGATTTTGGAAAGCCCCCTGTTGAAAACAATGCTAGTGTGTTAGAAAAGTTTAGACAGGTCCAACCTTATTTATGACCAATTTGGAAGTCAGTACTTGTCTTTGAAACGAAACTTCTTACATGGTGGGGGTGGCCCCATGTCCCCGGATGTTGAGGCTCTGATACCAAGCACAAAAAAAAAGGTGCAGAACAGTGATTTTTCATTTTTAAGGGAACTCTAAAAATTAGAAACTGTGAAAGATTTTTCAGTATTAACAAATTTTACATATTCCTTCTTTTAGCTGTGGCATCCAGGAGAGTAGGAAATAATAGCGTATTATTGTGCTCAGTTAGACCTTAAGTGTACCCCCTCCATCGTAATCTAGATCTATCTAAGAACCAGTTTGCAGAGTATGGCCGATCTTGGGTGCGCCAACATTCCGGCAACTCAGGTGTGGGTGCGCAAAACCGTGCAAAAATTGTCAGGTGCACCACTAAACTATGGGTACTACAGCTCAAACAAAATCTGAAGGGCGTCGGGTGCGACATCTTAGGCATCTATGAATTATCTTGAGTGCGCCATTGCCATACTCTGCATACGGGTCTAAGAAATAACCTGCAAAACCTAGCAAATAGGTCAATAAAGTTTATGATTTGCCCTGATCAACACTGATCATTAAGATCTTATATCTAATTGCCTGACTTTCCACTCTGGCCGGTCAATCTGCCATAATCTTCTATCAAGAAGAGGGCAGTACTTGGTAGACTTGACATGTGTAAAGAATTCCTGTCTAGGCCAAGTTTTGGGGGATGAGGAAGAGACGGCCAGAGGAGCATTGCTATTAATCATTAACAAGCTGGTGGTGCTTTAATTATCGGCAAAGAAATGCATAATTCTTTGTCTCTTATTCTTATATACCTGATTCGTTGATCTGCGATTTTACTCTATGCTTGCTTTCAAGAAATTCTGTAATTCGGTCACTTGCGGAAGCCATCTTGAAATCATGATTAGCTGTAAACGCAACTGAATTGAATTATTCTGCACAATTGATGAATTGAATTGTTTGCGACCTACAGTAGGATAAAAAGTTCGGCCTCCCCCAAGTTGTCCCCCCCCCCCCAAATGAAAACTTGTTTATTTTCCAATTTACAGAGAAGGACTTGACAATAAATGCGGACTTTTTCTAGGGGGTGCTTATTTGAATATTTGCCTCACAAGCTGATCAGTAGAGAGGGGAATAAATAGAAAAGGGTTGAGAGTTGGGGGCAATATTTAGGGGGGGGGGTTTAAGGAAAGGATAAGGTAATAAAGGACAGATAGCTATTAGATAGGGAGGTTTCTAATGAGAGAAACTAGCTAACAAAAGGGCTAGCAGAGCTTTAAAGTAATGTAAAATAAAATATATTGCTTTAAAAAGTAAGGTACCTTTGAGTCTCTCAAAGAGTTACCTCACAATTAATTTGCATTCTATATTCTTCATGCGCGCGAAATCCTTACAAGGAAAATTTAAAATATACTGACTACTCACAAACAGATTTCTAGCATGCTTCTTTCTTATTTGTAATTTAAGTTTAAAACATAAAAATAATCTAGATTTATTTAACACCTGCATTAAATTGCAGCATCAACGCCAACAGACTTCGATAATTGGGTCATTGTGAGCGCCATATGTTGTTTTCCCATAGCCAACGCAAGTTCGAAGGATTCGGTAGGAGCATGAGATTCAGTCTTTGCAAGCCTATTTTTATCATACATTTTTAGCAATTATCTGCGTAAAACTGTTACATATTCACATGTGCAATCTACATGCTTCTTAGAGTGGAATATATTATACACAAAACACCTGCATATAACGAATCTAAGATGGCAAAAACAATGGCTACTTCTACAAGGTCAACAACATTGGTCGATAAGAACGCATTTAACCCATCTAACTCTTTAGCCTCATCTCCGCATAGAGTCTCGTTCTAATGCTAGCATTATCTAATATTTTTATCATATTATAATTTCGTATTATTTCTTATATTATTACTATATATCATATTTTATTCTTATCATATTTAATTTAAAAAATTCGCCTGTTATTCATAAATTTTATCACACATATTGATGATTTCGCTTGTTAGTTTCTTCTCTCTTGTTTTTTTGCAAAGATCTATGGACCAAATAGCTTCTTGTGTAACGGCGAAAGAAATCCTGTATTCCATGAAAAAATATTAGCATATTTACTTAAAAATTTCAAAATTTATTCATTATTTTATATTAAATATTTTCTTCTAAAATTTTTAACTTTTATCCATGTAAATTCACGATTTTTATTGTGCAAACTTTAATTTGTAATATACAGATCTTTTGTTGATAGCAATTAATGACTGAAAAAATTAATTTATCTTATTCTGTTATTCCATTCATTCGTTGATTGATTAAAACGGGGGAGCTTAATTATGTAAAAGAGGACCTAGGAGCTCCACTTGCACCTGCGCCGCTATTGTTGTACCAGGGCCCATGCTGTTTCCAGCCACAGGACCCGAACTAGCCGTCGATGAACCTTCGTAGTTTGACAATGGCGAGAATACACATCACTTACATCTGTAACTGTTAAATCCGCAAATATTTATTTCAAAAATACATTATGTTTCGATTTAACAAACCACAACAATACAATTCCATTAATATTTCAACTCCTTATAATTGGTTTTGTGATCAGCATCTTACAGACATGAATGTGGTCAGTAAATTTCTAAGCCAGGAGATTTCTACAATAATTCTTTCAATTGAATAAGATTAGACGGAGATTGTGGATGTAAAACACCAGCCATTTTCCATTATTTTGTTATAAAATATTCATAACAGATTCAAGTATTACAATTAGAAATCTTCTAGCACCAGACAGTCTCGTCTGGTGAGGTGCAATTGCATATAGCAGATCTTTTTGGAGGATGGCATTAGCTGAAGTCCTACTTGGATAAACGTTGAGAGTTTTCGTGCCGAAGTGACCGTTATTAGAGCTAAAGACCATGTTTACTGACTAAAGACCATAAATTGATTTGACTTGAATGCCTGGGTGATAAAATAGCAACATAACTGGAAGGGAAAAGATGTTGAGGTCTAAATTGCTTCCTATGTGGAAAACGGAGCTTTGAGGTGGACTCTTCGGCGAATTGCTTCAATTGTTGCATAAAACGTGCTTCAATGGACGGCACTTCTTAACACGAAATCGTTCTGTGTGACACAAAGTTAACGAATTATGTTAATTTGGATCTGCTGTTTCATTATTGTTTTCCGATAAGACGAAAACGGCTTCTAGTTGAAATAACTTACTTAGTGACATTACCACGAGTTGCGTCAACCTTGCTATAAACATAGATCTGAGTTTGTTTTTCACATGGTACAACATTGATTGACTGCCTTGGCAGAGCTATTGGAGATGTAAGAATTGGCTCCTACATTTAAACTTGTTTTCAAATTATCCTACATTATTCAAAGCTAGTTTGAAACGACCTTTAGTTGTTCGTATTTCCTCCAGCGTAACTTTCTATACCTAAAGTGGCATTACATAGACTGCGAATGCATGCAATGTTAAAGGATGTGTTGATGAAAGACGGAAGCATTTTTTCTTGGAGATGACGGCAGTTTCAAATGTATTACTTCTTGTGCAATTTGCTTTGTAAAAATGCTTTTCAAAGCGCAAATAAGAAAAGTGGGATTTAACTAAAAACTGCGAGAAGTAGAATAAAAACAGTAAAACGTTAGAACAAAATATATCATTTAAAACACATCTCTGTGTCCCATCATCCAGAAAATGTGATTGTAAAGGTGTTATAGAAAGAAGAAATGGCTTTGTCTACAAGTTCAGGTTTTGCACAAAGATCAAATTAATGTTATGTAGAAGACTTCATAACTGGAAAACTTTTTTGATCAGCGTAAAACCGCAAATTAACATAAGGAGATTTGGAAAACTTGTGAAAAACAAAACTTGCATTGGTCTCCCGTAGCTGGAAGATATTCATATCAGAGAAAGTGCACTGCAGTTAAAAAGGCACCAGTCTCTAGCTTTTTCCATGTCAGTGAAGAAATTTAGGATTAGCTAGAGAAATATGACATTCATTAAGAAGTGAAAGAACAAGGTTTTGCGTATATGTTGAAAATTCTCTTGTTGTATTTGCTCATATTGTCAAGGCAGTTTGACCTCATTAGAAAAGACATTTAGACTGAAGCTGTTACGAGAGATAACAGGCTAATTTTCTGACATCTTACTACCAATTGCGCTGCAGCAGTTTCATCACAATCACGTGGAATACATCAATTCCATTGGCTTATTGGTTGATTGTCAATCAAAAATTAACCAATGAAACTGAAGCTTCCATATATGGGGAAAATCGCCGGTCTCGGCTTGATCCAATCAACTGTTAGCGCAATAGGCCTATTACTGACTTGTATAGTTTGGAACAAATGGCAAAGCTGCCATAAGAGGGACGGAGACGAGTACCAAATGTACCGTATAGGATTATGGAAAGAGTGTGTTGATAACCATTTAAAGGGAATCAGTCAGTGCTCACCAATTCCTCACGAAACAGGTAAAACTCGTTTCATTTAACTCATAGCAACTCGTTTAACTGGTTTTCCTCATGCCACACTAGCATTGTTTTCATCACAGATAACGTAAAAAGTACAGTCATTGTATACTTTTGTTATAATATAAAAAAAACACCATATGCGTTTTTGAGAATCGGCAAGTTTCTTATCAACTGCCATGTGTCTGGTACTTGCACAGAGAGAAGAAAATAATGAATGAATTGATGAGTCAAACACAAAGCTGGAATCAAACGTTTAGGTATATCTAATACTGAACAAGCTAGCAATGTGATACAATTAATCAGTTGCTGCAAAACATAGCCATATTTTTAAACTCAGCACTGAACTTTGTTAGCTTTCTGTAGAGCCATATACTTCTTTCTTATACACCACTGTTTTCTAAAAGAACGTTCACCTCTCGTTATAGGTGAATTGAAATGTGTCACAGCCTTGGTTCTTCTCTCCATCTTGCTCCAAAGTATTTCTGTCATAATAGGCCTAATTATCCGGCGCCATGAAAGACAACAATCCGTCATCTTTGTTCCAATTCTTTTCAATTTTGCATCAGGTAAGTGCAGCTCAATCTTAAAAAAAATTGTCTTTGATTGATTTTTTACAGCAAAACTACCCAATCTAGCAAGGATCAAGATGCAAGGCTGGCAATAATCGCTGACAGTTGGGGAGGAGGATATGGGTGTTGCGGGTTAGGGCAGAGCCACAAATCCAATTTTATCCTCGGGTGTACTCTAGATGGGCAAATTTTCATTAAATATTTAATTTTGGACCGACGGTAATAGCAATTTGAAGTAGCTAGCAAGAAAATGAATTTTTCATCTGTTGGTTCTGGGCTGTCTATCAAAAATGATTCTGTTTTGTTCATCTGGTATTTTCTAAATGGTGCGGTTATTTTCTAAAAGGTTTAAAAGACTTATTGTGTATATGTACAACATTTTTGGACCGAATCAGAATGCACTGAGGGGGGGGGGGGGTTACCTCTGTATCCCTGAGTTAGGGCTAGGGTTGAAAGCTCGAAGGTTCAATGTTTTCGTCATTCACTTGATGTTATTCTCTTTTTACAGCAATTTGCGGAACTGTTGCTCTGATTTTGTACAGCACAATATACGACAACAAGAATTGCCAGCTGAGTGCGAGTTACATAATTGGATGTGTTGGGATTGTTGAGGTCTATATAAGCTGTTTTCTTTACGTTCTGGTCGCGTTTGGGAAATGAGAATTTGCGATGTGATAAAATCGAAAAATGGATGGCATTGAACAGAAATTTGATAGAAGATGGACTTTATCTTTAAAGTGGAACAAATTGAAAGAAGTAGTTGAATTTTGTAGACTATGATAGAAAGAAGCTATATTTAGTGTTTTTAGACTTTATCAGAATCATTTCAAACTTAAAAATTTGTCCTTATCCATTCATTCTTAATAATTTTTATCTTTCAAACATTTGTAGATTCTATCGATATTTGGATTTATTGGTCCAAATAACATATAACAAATAAACAAAAGTTATCTTGATTTGAATATTAATGCCTTTACAAGATCCATAAAATATAAAAAAACCAAGATGAAATTAAATGAAATAAATTTGTCTGATGCAGTAGAAATGAAATATGAATATGCAGTTACCTAAATTACTTGGCGTGGGATTCTGCAATCCCACAAGAAACAACTTTGGTTCCCATGCTTCTTGCAATAATTTCCTAGAATTGCTAGGATATCGCTGGTTTCAAGATTAGATCATCAAAAATCAAAAATTTATTGAAATAAAACTTTCGGTTTGAGAATTTTCACTCTAATCTTAAAACAACTCGGGGTCTATTTTAAGAATTTTGAATTTTGATTCACAGTTTAAGAACAAAACAGGAATCTGGGATAGCCATAAATAGACATTTGCATAAATCCAAAAAATTCAATACTGCACATTTATGCATGTTGTTATGCACACTAAAATAGGCCCTGAAACATCACTTCGAAAAAGATGGCGAAAGTTCTTCATTCACAGCAAAGTTGAGCGATTGTATTTATGAGTGCATCTGCGTTTGTAGTGAAAGGAAAGAAACTTCTGTTGAAAAACATTGTTGCCTACCTTCTAAGGTTGGAGAAACTAATTATTGAACCTTCTAAACTTTTTAAAGAGCTAAGTGCTTCTTTCTTATTAGAAACATGCGTGTACTTTCTCAGGTTGGAAAAACACAGTATTGGAGTTTCTTAACTTTATGGAGAGCCAAATGTTACTTTCTTGTAAACCACCTTTTCCTATGAAACAAGCGCGTACTTTCTTAGGTTGGAGAAGCTCATTACTGAATTTTCTAAACTTTTTGAGGGGCCGATTAGTACTCTCTTATCAACCACTTTCTTGAGAGAAAAATTCTTAAGATCTTTGCTAGATGATAAGAGGTTCAATTAAGGATATTTGGGCGTGCCTTTACGCTTTCCATTCCTTCCAATTTAAGGCGCCAGAATTGATATGCCAGTCTCCTTTCAATGATTTTCATTCAACGCGAGTCTGGAACGATGATTTTGCAAAACATACCGTGTGAATTCAGTCAAATTGTTTTGATTGGTGTCGTACAGAACCTAAGATTACATTGTGTTTGTCACTTTAGCAATCAATAAAATAAACATGAATTAACGGGCTTAACACATAGAGTCCAAAATTTGAAATTTCATTAAGGAGATATCGTGGTTTTTAATTACTTCGGGCAGGTTTTTATTCACGAGGCAAAATTCTAATTAATTGAGGAAACAGATCAAAGCCTAAGTTTGATTCAAAAGTCAACTGGAAGTGAGCCGAAAAGATGGTTATGAGCTAAAGAAATTATTGTTGCAACGTAGGGTCTCACGTTAAGAAATCTGAAAAGCAAATAAGAAGAAAGAGAAGTCTGAAGACAAAATTTAGCGGACTGGTTTTATTTTCTTCGATGCTTCTATAAGAAAATTGTTTATAAGAAAGTATGAATTGGCGCTTCAAAAACTTCCGTACTTAATGTCAGTGCTGAGTTTCTCCAATCTAAGAAAGCACGCCCTTGTTTCTTATAAGTGGTTTATAAGAAAGTAGTACTCGGCTCCTCAAAAAGTTAAGAAAGTACACTCTATCCAATCTATAAAAAGCGCAACATAAGATTGTTTAAAAGCCAACTTAAAACGCATCGATATTGCTAGAAAGTTGCCCTCTTGGCGAGAAGAAAAATCAATTTTTAAAAGGTCTAGTTATATATTGCAGTTTAAATTTCTTTTACCCCCGGTGTTAATACAACTATTCAGTCACAACTTATTCTTTTTGCCAGCCTCAAAGGGGGTACTAAAACTGCACTCGGAAAACACTACAGCTGACGAATGAATGAAGATTTTTTAGTCAAGTGTACGCACATGCGTAAAGCTCGTGCAAGGAGACGAACGAATGAAAAGGTTTTTAGATGAGCAAAACGGAAATTGACAGCAGCTGATGGTCAAACATAGAAAGTATATAAATTAGCGATCTCAACTCAATCTTTCCTATTCCAGAGGGAAGACCAGATCTGATATTATAGCAAGACGAAGAGATCAGCACTCAATATTTTTGTAAGTGACGTTTGATTTTAATCTTCTTTTATTACACTTTGAAATCAAATCAGGGGCTAGCGGCTTGAGGGGAACTGTGAAACTCTCCTCAAAATTGCATCCTTCCCAACAAGAAATTTTATAGAATGGTTTTTTTTATAGCGATTTCGTCCTTAGTTACTTTCTCTTAGTTTTCAATGTTAGCCAGAGGGGAAACATTTGCGACGCAGGGAAAGCTTCTCTTATCTGCATTTCCAGCCCGTCCTTGAAAAGCCATTCCATTTTATGATATCCTGAAGTAAAGAGGTATCACATATGATCTTATAAATAAAGAATGTGTATGAAAAAAGAATCATTAATGGGGTAGAACTGCCTAGCAAGGGACCATGGTCAAGCCCGCTCTTAGTTTATATTTCTTCTATTCGTTTTTAACCCCTTTTGTGTCGTTTCAATATTATAATGCTTCGCATTTTGAAAGAAAAATGTTTAAATCTGTTTCTTGAGGAATTTTAAATCAAATTGAGAACTGCCTTATCAAGATGTATCTTTCTTATCATGCCTTCAACTTGTGTTTTGCACTAAGTTCACGGCTTAAAGCATCTGTTTCGATTTTGATTGTCTTTGCTTCATCCCTACTCTTTTAAAATTTTCAACAATCGTCACAAAAGAAACGCAAAACATTAATACTAAAATTAGTTATAGTAAAAGCTTACCTCAGTACTAACAGTAACATTCCTGTCTTCTTCAGCCTCTTGATGCGACTTTCATTATGAGCTTTTAAACGATCAGGAGACGGTCGTAACCCGCTATCATATTTTTTCAAGAAGAAAAAACAGACTGGATATTATCTGGTCTTCCTTTACTCCCCTCTTCTGCTTCGCTAGTTGTTGATAAATCACTCGCGCAACTTTTTGGCACTTTTAAACCGCTTCGAATGCACGCATTTCGACTTCGCTCGCTAACTCTTGGCTTTCAACGGAAGATACAAATAATGCTTCAAATCAAATCCGTTTCTTCCACTAAAATCTAGAAAGTAAATGAAACTTGAAATAGGATACTATCATGAATCTGAAATGCATTGTCAGACCCGAGGCCCCGTGGAGACTTAGCCCCAAGTCAAGACTTTACCCCCCCCCCCCAATGCTGGAGCCTATTGCTTGTGTAAGCCTTGCTTATTGCTCCCTCGTTGAGTATTGGTGCTTAAGTTGCTTTATTTTGCTTAATATGGCTTAACTTCAACGTGATTCCAGACATGATTGAAGGTACCTTTCGTAATGGCAGCCTCTCTTTCACCATAGTGACTCCAAAATGGCATCTACAAAGATTTTCCTTGTTTTGTTGCTTGTTGCCTTGGTTACATTGGACTCCGCCAATTGCTACTTTCGTCTTGGTAGAGAAATGGACGGAAGGAGCGCAGACAAATCGAATGTCGTGAAAAATGTTGAACGAATGGTGACGCAAAGGGTGCTGCGAAAAGTGGCTAAATGTATTATGCAGGTGTGTATGTTTTACAATATTTCTTTTTCTAAGGAATTCCGTAATGATAAAAACTTCAAATGGACACTTTCGTACATGGACATATTCAAACCATTGACAATTCCCTAAAATCAATCTTTAAAGTAAAGGACAACTTCCAACAATGGACACTTTCAGACATGCCAAGCGGTGGACATTTCCAAACAATGGATACTTTCAGACGGTGGATGATTAAGAACGACCAACACTTTCTATCAGTATTGCGTGGTGGACAGTTTTAAACAGTGGACACTTTGAAACACCAGCTGCCCTTTGGCTCGAAACGATGTTCAAAGTGAAATCCAATTTTTTCGAATTTCGTTTGACAATATGTTTAAAGATAAGCATGTAGATACAGGACAATCGTTAGTTTTTTGATGAGAATCCCCATTTCTTCGCAGGAGTTCAAGAAAGCTGATTATCCAGAGTCCAAATCTTGAATGAGATTTTATGAGATTTGATGAGATATGTGTCAATTTTGGTGATGGTGGTTGTAAAAAATTTGACTTTTAAGAGATGGGTTCACGTTATGATTCATTGTATTTAATTCTCATTGAAATTGAAATAAATTGAATATTCATCTAACGTAGTTGCTTCCTCGTTTCTTTGCTTCCAATCTTACTCAAAAAGACGGAGATAAAAATGTAATGAATGTGAATCAGAGTCGCAAAAAGGGGTAAGGTTTGATAAGTGGGGGGGGGGGGTAAAGAGGGGGGGGTGAAGAGAAGTTTGAAATATTCTAGAAGTGTCCCTGTATAAGTAAGATGCATGGTACATGACCAATACGTTCTGGCGAATCAGTGGGCGTTGGGGGGGGGGGGGGGGTTCTTTGAAGGGGGCCCAAGATTCTTTGCTTTATGTGCCCTGAGGATAAAAAGTAATAGGCAGTATTAGGGATTGTTTCACAGTTGACAATTAAAATTTTAAGGATAAAGGAGGGGCAACTACAATTTATGATAAATTGTTGAGCTGTTGGCATAACGATTGACTAAAAAACAAAGCAATCATAAAATTCAATATTTTATTTTATTACTAGATGAATTATATACAATTAAATTTTATATATTACATTAGATAAACATATACAATATTATTATTTTTAGGTATAAAATGATCAGGGCCATCGCTCTATGTCCTGTTTCAGGGGGGTGTCCACGATGAATTTGTAAAATTTTCCGACAAAATACATGGTCAAAACACCTTGTTTTTTGAAACAAAACTTTTCCTGTGGGATGTCATTCCCTCCTCACCTCACTGTAGCAACGGCTCTGAAAATACTACATTACATTTATACGAATCTACCCTTTGATCAGGGGTGGCGCCAGAGGGGGCAGGGGGCTGTAGACCCCTAGTCGGGGAATATTAGCCCCCCATCGGAAAAAAATTTCATGCCTGTCGGGGAATTTTTGATGGAAAATTGTGTTCTAATGCATAGAAAGGAACCTTCTATTTTGTTATTTAGCGCCCTATCGGGGAACCGAGCCCCCCTTCGGCAAATCCTGGCGCCAACCCTGCCTTTTATAATCCTACATTTAATGTAGATGTCGTAAATTCTTTGCTAATTGCGAAGCTAAATCTCAGTTACAAATAATAAACAAGTATTGCAAATGTAGTCACCAAATACATAATATGTACACTAAAGCGAGTCTCTCCGCATATTTCTCACGTTTAAAGTGCGGGTTGCTTTTAAGAACCTTTCTCTTAATTTAAATGGTCATCTTGTCAATGGCTAATAATATTTTTGCATCAAATGCCCAAGAGGGTGGAAAGGAGCGGGGGTGGTTGGGGTTAGACGGTGGTAAGGGGGTGGGGAGGCTAGGGGGTGACTTATCCTATTAAATAAGAAAATATTATTTTCTTCCAAGGCAAAAGTGACCGCGGTGGGGAATTTTCACCTACAACAAGGGTCATTTCCCCCTCCCTTCAACATTCAGTTGATGTTTGGGACAGAGAAAGTTGATTAACCCTCAAGAATTTGCGCTCCTTTCTACACTACGATTTGATTAATTGGTCTGTCGATCTGGTCCGTTATTTACAGCTGAGCTAGCTGAGTTGCAATCTTCGATTTCTTGTCCCAACGTTCATGGTCTCCTCCGGAGCAGCACTCTTCTGTACAATCAGGGATGCATGAGCGAGGGCAAGACGCGGGACAGCCCGGGGCAGCGGGTGGTGGTGGTGGTGGGAGTGGTGCAGGCATTGCTGGAGGAGCTGCTGCACAACATGATGGTTGGCATGATGGAGCACATTGTTGGGGACATGTTGGTCCACAAGGCATGGCTGGTGGAGGCATCATCTGTGGTGGAGGCATCTGTGGTGCTGGTGGAGGTAGGTTGATTACTTGTGGTGGTAGAGATATAACTCGCGGCGGTTGGTTAGCTTGACAGCAGCTAGGTCTGCAAGCAGGAGCACAGGTTGGAGCACACTGTGGTCCACATGGCATAGGAGGAGGCATCATCGGTGGTGGCATTGCTGGTGGAGGTGCAGCGCAGCAGCTAGGCTGACAAGCTGGTGCACATTGAGCTGGGCATCCAGGCCTGCATGGAGAAGGAGGCATCATTGGTGGTGGCATCACTGGTGGAGGCATTGCTGGTGGAGGTGCAGCGCAGCAGCTAGGCTGACAAGCTGGTGCACATTGAGCTGGGCATCCGGGCCTGCATGGAGAAGGAGGCATCATTGGTGGTGGCATCACTGGTGGAGGTGCAGCGCAGCAGCTAGGCTGACAAGCTGGTGCACATTGAGCTGGGCATCCAGGTCTGCATGGAGAAGGAAGCATCATTGGTGGTGGAATCACTGGTGGAGGCATTGCTGGTGGAGGTGCAGCGCAGCAGCTAGGCCGACAAGCTGGTGCACATTGAGCTGGGCATCCGGGTCTGCATGGAGAAGGAGGCATCATTGGTGGCATCATTGGTGGCATCATTGGTGGCAGCATTGGTGGTGCCATTGGTGGTGGCATTGGTGCTGAACTACAGCAGCTTGGAGAGCATGCAGGAGCACATGATGGGGCACATGACATACCACATGGCATTGGTGGGGGTGGTGGGGCTGGAACAGATACCTGAATTGGCTTCATCCACACGTGAATTGGTTCTTGCGAGCAGCATTGTTGAGAGCATGCAGGTGCACATTGTGGGGCACAGGGTGGAGGGCAACTGCCTTGCATTGGCATTGGTGGAGGCATCGGTGCTGGCATTGGTGGAGGCATAGGTCTTGCTGCGCAGCAACTTGGCTGGCATTGCGGTGCACAACTAGGAGCACATTGGGGTCCACAGGCAGGGGCAGGTGGTGGCTGAGGTACAGGTGGTGGAAGAGACTGGCAGCAGCTTGGGGTACACTGTGGGGCACAGCTTGCAGAACATGCAAGACCACATGGAGATGGAATCCTTGGTGGTAGGGGTGGTGGTGGGGGCATCATTGGGGGAGGAGGTGGCATCGAGCTGCAGCACTGAGAACTGCACCGCTGTGGGGCACACATTGGGTTGCAGCTGGGTCCACAGGGCATTGGAGGTGGTGGTGGGGGTGGTTGCTGAAGTGCAGAGAGCAAATGTTGTGGCGGAGGCATTGGCATCGATGAGCAGCATCCAGGGTTACATTGCTGCGGAGCACATGATGGCGAGCAGGAAGGACCGCAAGGCATCATTGCTGCTGAATATGCTGCCGCACAGCATTGTGGACTACAAGATGGCGCACATGATTGAGGACAGCTTTGTCCACATTGGCTGTACGGTGTTGCTGGCGGGAAAATTGGTTGTGAAGGCTGACGTGCTACTCCTTGGTAACCAGGGACGCAACAACGGAAGTCACATTCAGGCATGCAAGTGTGGGCACATTGGGGGTCACAAAAACCAGGATGTTTTGGTCTTTTGGTTCTCTTTTTGCCTCGTTTCTTTATTTTTGATCCTTCAATGTGAGCAGAGGTGAAAAAGTGGATAAAAATAAATGAATGAATGAATGAGCAACTGTGGTGAGAAAAGTGTGATTGAAAATAAAAATATAAGTGTTTGAATGAAAAGAAGTAAAAGTGTTAACTGTCTATTGGAAGAGCATTATTTAGGTAAATGATACTAACTGAATGGAGAAATGGTTAAAAGCAAGAGTGAATGAATGAATTAATTAATAAATCAATGATTCAATCAATGATTGAATGAATCAATCAATCAATGAATCAATCAATCATTGAATCAATCAATCAATCAATTGAAAAATGCCTGAAAAAATAGAGAAGTAGATGATTACTGATTGAGTGAGTGATTAAATGATTGATGGATAAATCAATTAATCACTCAATTATGCAATCGATTCAATCGATCAATCGGTCAATCAATCTATTAATCAATTCATTAATAAATTCATGGAAAAATATACAAAGGAATGGAATAATCAATGAATTAAAACATGAATAGGATACTTACGAACATCTGCAAATGATAATGGTTGAGGTATTTGATATCTTTTGTCATTTTTCGAAATCCCTTCAAGAAATAAACACGATAATAATAATGATAATATTTCATATCATCATCATTCAATAAAATACAAGTGTAAACTTCGCTAAAGTTAGGTAGTTTACATCTGACTACTAATTTTTACAAAACATTTAAAAAATACAATAAAAGCTAAAACTTAGTAATGTAAAACTTAATGTATAGAGAATTTATTTGTGACTACCAGTCTCCATAAAAGGGCATGTTAGTCAAGCCTTACTGCCTTCAATGATAATAATGATAATAATGATAATAATGATAATAATGATAATAATGATAATAATGATAATAATGATAATAATGATAATAATGATAATAATGATAATAATGATAATAATGATAATAATGATAATAATGATAATAATGATAATAATGATAATAATGATAATAATGATAATAATGAATATTTGTACAGGATGTACATTTCAGTTTCTGTTGTTGTTTTAACTAAATGTTAAAACCTTATTTGATAAAAAATAAAATGAATCTCATCAGATATAATCTTTTTAATTAATCAATCAATATCAAAATAGCATATTCTCATTTTCATTTTTGGATGAAAACCAAGTACATCATCTGATGAACGAATGGACATTTAACAGACACTCCCGATGGGGGGCTACACCCCCTGCCCCCTCTTGCACTACCCCTGCAGTAAATATGAAGAGTCCCAATCATCTTTAATACGTTCAAGCAAAATATGAAATCATTTAAGACTTCTTACTGCTGCGGTAAAAAATATTTCATCCCAAACTAGGTTTTTATTTAATAATTGAAAGTTCCTTTGCAATTTGTCTCCTTTTACTTCAGAGAACTTTAAAAATCATTTAACATTACTATTTATTACAATTATTCATTATTTTTATGTTATTATCAAAACGACATGGGATATCTTGCTTCGCAGTTTCTAATGATAATAATTATTATTATTATCTTTATCATATTTATTATTATTATTATTACTATCACTTTTTTCATAAGTTGACGATTGCTAAAGTAGCCAAGGATAAGATAAATAAAATTTACAGGAAACCAATAAGAGCCTCTACCATATAAATTACTAATATTGTCAGCTTGTCCATATGGCAAGCGTAAAAAAATCATTCAATAACGTCTATAATTTTGTAGATTAACAGTAGAATAACCCCTTTCCCCTATTCCCACCCCATTCCTTGGCAGGTAAGTTCTTTAAAATTAGTTTTACCCTTACTTCTTGCAGCGACACTTTTTGAGACTGCCGATTTCACCATGCCTCGTTTTGATGCTAGAAAATACCAATTATTTTATACATATATTTTCAAAGCATTGGCATCATGATTGGCTGTTGCGGGATCCATTTGTGCAAGGATCTACATGCCATTCGTGGAATTCATTAGCTAGGGGGAATTCCCCTCAGTCGAAAAGAGTCTGACCGTATTTGATGTTTCGGAAATTGCTGTAGCACTAGGTTCTCAAAAAACGTGGGACGAAATGAAATAGAATGAAAAAAGGTGAGATGAAATGAAGTGAAATGAAATAACGTGAAGTAAAATGAAATAAAGTGAAATGAAATGATATAAAATTAAATGAAATGAAGTAAAATGAAATGAAGTAAAATGAAATGAAGTGAAATGAAATGAAGTGAATAAAAATTAAGTGAAATGAAATAAAGTTAACTGAAATAAAGTGAAGTTAAGTGAAAAAAGGTGAGATGAAATGAATTAAAGTGAAGTAAAATGTAATTAAATGAAATAAAATAAAATAAAATTATAAGAATGAGGTGAAATGAAATGCGATGAAATGAAGTAAAATGAACTGAACAGAACCGCGAGAAAGGTCACAAAAACAAGATAAAATCACACTGTATCACAGTTAATCTACTGATTGTTCACTTCTAACCTAAATTTGTCATTGGATTGATCGAACTCATGTCGACGATAGGCGGGCAATTTTCAGAATTCAAAACACATGGTTTCTCATCCAACATTCGCGCGAAAGATGAATGGACCCACGCATTAAAATTATTTCTTATTCACCATCTGCTTTCAGCTTAATGCTTTTCTTTTGCAAAATGAGCTGGAAAACATGATTACGAAATATCTGCCCGCATGGTACCGCCAATCTGGCCACCCCGAACACTTCGATAAGGTATGAAGAATCCCACGTTGCTTTTTGAACAACAATTGAACGATAAAATAGAGTTAGAAAAAAGATAGTACCTTTTGGCTTAGCTTGTGGTCTCTGTGTTCTTTTCTGAGGCAATTTTGATACTTTTTCTGGGATATAAGGAAATTTGATTGCAAATCAAATATGATAAAAAGCACATTTATCCTCCATTCATTCTGTGAAAGTTTTTATATGATAATAAAAAGATTCTGATATTAGTGTTTTAGTTAACTTTATCAAATACTGAAAATCTTTAGTGAATAGCTCTCTATTCGATTTTAATTAAAATTCCTGGCAGTTTGTGTCGTGTTCTCCTTTATCCCACAATTTTCTCCATTCTCCATTTTCTCCAAGTGGCGAGACCCGTAAATACTCCTCAATAATGCGACAGTCTTTAGAAATTTTGGCAAATTTTCTGATTAACACCTTTTCTTATGCTTGGTGAGGGGGGGACGTTGCCCCCTGCTCTCCCTCAAGCTACACTACCGTTTGAGATCACTTACCATACTTTTTTGCTTCCTTGGCGAATTCCCTCCTGAATAGATCTTTATCTTGAGCATCTAAGCCACTGATGAGGCTGTCAATGTTCATTTCTACGAGCAAAAAAAGGCTTGCATGATTTTTGTTATTTCTTATATCTATAATTCTTTTATTTGCCTTAAATGGGACCTAAATGGAAATTGTTTGATCTTTAGCAATAACACTACATCTACAATTTCTTATTCACCATGGTCTGAATGAACAGTGAGAAATTCTTGCATCAATTTCATAAAGATCTTCACCTTGTTGCAACTTTACTCTCGAGATTAATTTCGAAAGTTCATTCACGATTTATGAGCGGAAAGCATGAACGGATTTTGACACAATCAGTGTTTCAAATGTAGTCCTTTTCATTGGTGTAGAAGTTATCGTGGAAGAAAAGACAGTTTCCAAGTTCCCCAATTCTGAAATTCCCCATTCTTAGTTCCCTTTTCGAGTTCACAATTATAAACATAGCCATTTTGAAACTAACGGTTTCCCTGTCATCTACGGTAAAGATGTTTTTAATTAGTTCCTCTCAGGTGCTCTTTGTATAGAAGAGGGCTGGCCTTCTTGAGAGGGCTGGCGTTCTTTGAAATTATCTCTACTCTAATCCTTTGAAATATATTAATACTCTTATTCCACAAGAAATCAACAAACCCAAAGGGACATTGGGTGATTCAAGTAGGCTGATGGAATATTGATTTTCTCCATAGAAATTGCTGTTTTGCGATATTGATGTTGTTTTTGATGAGGTCAATTTGAAAAGCTCTGGCAAAATAAAGCATTCTCTTTCAAGCATTAGATATTCAAAATGGGTATTAATTTGAATCTTAAAAATTAATGATTTCCAAAAGCATCTTAAATTGTGTATCCATTTACATATTCAAATAACGCTTAATAATTTTTTCATAGGAAGATAAAGTTTTTTTCATTCATTTTTTATTCACTATTCGTCGACAAATGCTGCTTTTCAGAGGGTTACGAATAATTTTAGCAAGTATGGATAAAGTAAGTGCTTCATGGCTAGATAGAGTAAGTTGACCAATATGCTTGTGGGATGACCTCTTAGAACAGCCGGACATGAAATTCTAGTCAGGGCCGTCATTATGAGGGGGGGGGGGGGCGTGGGGGTGTTATATCCCATGAAAAGGGCTCTTTTGGCAAATCTTAGGCTGTAAGCTGTTGCTCACGGTAAATTTTACTGATCAGTTATCCTGCTCATTTAATATTACATAGGTTTGCCTCGGCCAATTTCATGCAAAATTGCAATCTGTGAACAAAACCTTCTAGAGCCACACCCTATAGAATATGCCACACCCACCTTGTCAGCAAATTCCTCATCTTACACCCCCCCTAGTGACATTGGGTCGCAACGCCCCTGATTCTAGTTACACCATCAGTCTAGTGATTACCATTCTTACCTTTGTCTTTGTGATGCTTTGGTGAGGGTTTGGAATTAACGTAATTCAACGTTATAGTTGCTACTAGCAGCAGCAAAGCTATTTTGCAGACCATCTTCTTGTTAACTGAAAAAGAAATGGTGCATTTTAGATTTTAGATAGCATAGTTGAGACGTATTCTAGAACGTATTCTAAATCTAATTCGGCAACCCCCCCCCCCATCTTCACAATTTATTACACCAAGGAATTATAGGAAAAACACATAAACTTTTGTTTTTATACATTCAAATGCCGGGGGTTTGGTGTAAGCCATATGAAAAGCACCCTAGTTTAGATGTTTATTCGATTCATAAAAATCTTATTTTCAATTTGCGACTGAGATGTTTAGGATTGAACTTGTAATTATATGCTCAATGTTTCGATGTTTTGAATTGAAATTGGGTTTATCCATTTGCCATTAAAAGGTATGCAAAGTTTTTCTGGAGAAGTTTCACAAACTAGGCCTAACAGGAAACTCGGTAAAAAATAATTTTCAATAGCTTTCCAATGATCTTCCTTTATTTGGAGGACTGCAAATAAATTTCAAGCAGTTAAACATTAATCAAGTGACTCCCAACTCACTGTTTTCCATAGTGCGACATCTTTTATTGATACATCAATTTCTTTTCTTGCAGCAATAACTTTTTAGTCCGAGTTCCAATCGCCATTTTGAATTTAAACAACGCGCCATGCAAAGAATTATGGTATATGCTACTGCACAGGAGCATTGGGAGTCTTATCCTGAGGAACTGGGACCTCACAATGTTTTCAACATTGTCTTCCCAGGGGGGGGGGGGGGGGGCTGTAAAATTTATCGGTTGTCGAATAAAAAGGTTAAATTGATCGTTTATTGGAGGCATTTTTCTACTAGGTTCTTCACAAAAGTGGGAAAAAATCCAAATAACATGGTCTAGTTTTAGGCCAAAATTTACCGAACGATTTAACAAATGTAGTGTATTTAGAAAAAGTTTGGGGCATCCTACAGCTTTCGTGATTAAAAAACTTTAATGCTTCTGGTGCCTTGCGCTTAGTAAGAAATGCTTATTTTAGTTTGAAAAGTAAAAATAGATTTTTATTTAATTTTATGTATTCGTAGTACATTGAGTGAGATGTGCAAATTGTCAAACATTATTATCTTTATTGTAAAAAAGTAAACCAAAATCAATATTTCAAAGAACACATTTAATTTGAGCTATTTTCTGTACAAGGAAGCAGCGATCTGATATATTGATGTTTGTGATTTCAATATTTTTAATTTCGGTTCCATCTCAAGGACCATCACAACTCGACCATTATGCTCTCACTGCACAAGGGATAAACATTTCTACACATGAATGGAACTGTTACAACTACAAACCTTAAAACTGTAACTTACCATCTACAGCCTACAAGAGCTTAAAAATTGCAAAATATCAATTTATCTTTACGAAATATAATTAAAATCTTTACCTTGTACAACTTTTCTTTTATGATTCCTCAAGACAATATAAGTTCGGCAGTCGAATTTTGAAAATGCAGCTTCAATACTGTAGCTTTGCTTAGATCAAAAGGTTATGCTGTTCTTAATTGACGCACTTGACATGTAACCCGTTATATTCAAACAAACAAATACAAACACCAGTAATGATATATTTAAGCTGTTAGAAAATATACAAAAGCGACATAGAATTAGCGTTCAAACTTCTGAAGATCTGTTTGCACGCTTTAGGAAGCAAGCTATTACATTTGTTGTTGATTTGAAAAATGGATTTGCTTCTAGGTACATTGAGTTTAATGCTCTGCTTCGCTTCGTTGCATGGCTAGGCCCAGGTAGCCATGGTTATAACTTGCTTGCCCATAATCAAATATGGCTGACGCGTGATTGACTTTGACCCTGATTCAAGTCAAATTGTTGACCCCGGCAATTAAAATCATATCAAATTTAGTTAAAACGGGTCAATTGATTTGTTTGCAAAATGTGTTATTCATACGTCAGCCAGGTTTGACAAATACCACGCGATTTGATTTCATCCTATCTCCACGGAATATCAAACTCCGTTCTCGTAGCCTCCATTTTTGGAGATAATAGTGAGATTCTGCAAATTTAACGCGTTCAATTTAGAGCTACAGTTTAAGTTACCAAAATTATCCCAGTGGTTTATGTTGATATCGACATTGTGTTACATACATTCAGTTGCGCTGCGTTGACGACACTTTCTTCGGAAATATCACATTTCCTCAACAAAACAAAATTTTGTTCCTCCTTGTATCGTCTTGTGGTGTTGCATTATTTATCGTTAATTGTAATCTGCTAATGTAAACTATTTATATCGGATAAAAAAGACCTTAAAAAGGCTAATAGTATTTTTAACAAAATCATACGGTTCCATACTATTAGAAATATCTTAAATTTGATGAAAAACCATGCTTTAATTATCCACATTTTAGATAAGGTATGTTGTTTAGAGATAAAACTTTTCATCCCACTTCTGTCACCATAAAACTTTTGAATATGTTGTGTAATCTCAAACTTCTCATTTATCTTATATTTTACGTGAAATTCATTGTTCTTGTACATAAGGAACTATAATTCACATTTCCTTATATATACCTCCACCCTCAATCTCATTCTCCCCCCCTCCTTCCAATATCTCTCTCCCCCCTACCTAGATGCTATCCTAAAACTGTTGTTGTTGCTGGTTAGCTCAACAGTTGAAAATGGCGGCATGAAGACAGGAAGTTAAAATGGCCATTAATTTTTGGAAGATATTGCAAAACTCTGATCATTAACGCAAATTATTTAGCAATTAAATCAATCAATTGGATAATTATTCTAATAAATTAGCATTTTTTTGAGCCTGAAATATGCAAGAGGAACACGCCAGCAATTGCAAGTTGCAAGTTTCAACGAGTGAAAATGCTGATTACATGCTGAGAGGAAGATCGAGATCAAACGAACCGAGTCTAGTCAGAACATCGAGTGATCCTGCTTTAAGTGGCCGTAGAAGGTTCATTTTTAATTCTTATTTCCCCCTTCTTATTATCTTTTGAGAGCGAAGGAAACTTTCGAATAGAAATTAACGATTTTGACCGTTCTCGACATAAATGACATAAATCTGCAAATAGATTGCACTGCCGCAACAGCATTAGTGCACGCATTAAATATCGAAGATTTTACTCAAATGAACCTGAAAATAAGACTTTTGCCCTATTTTGTTCAGAATTATCAAGCTTGCAACAATTTCTTCTCACCTCAATCCCCCTCGTAAAAAATGTTATCGATGAGATTCATTCGATATTCAAGATTAAATAGGTTTCTTAACGGACGCACCGTTAATGCAAATACCTTCCTTCGTTCTTCAATTTCGTAGAAATGCATGAGCAAACATTGTGTACCGTTGCAAAATGGTGCAAGTAAACACAAAATTGGTAGTTTAACAATACTTTTGTTTTGACGGAAAACACTGTTTTGTTTATTGACACTTATCTCCGGTTGTTTTCTTTTTTTATATAAGCATAATATTTCATGACTTATGTGTAAACAATCTGAATTTGTGAGAGATTTTTTTGAATTCTTTAGTAAAATTGTGAATAGATAATCTTTTCTTTCCAGTAAACAACATAGATTAAATGTTTATAAAAAGTTTTGACAGATATAAAGTGTTTTCTGATTCACAAATTGAACAGAAAATGCTGGGTTAAATGTAAAAGAAATGAGGAAAGAGGTTATTAATTAGAAAATAAGTAGG
>OZ025199.1:6418713-6426213 GCA_964019065.1 Catostylus mosaicus
TTATTTATTCTTATTCAGAATACATCGCTTTTAAATTACCCAGAGTTCTGTTCTCTGTTTAATTTAAGACCATCTGAAACTCAAATGCGGCCTCTGAAACTCATCTGAAACTTATCAGCGGTGTTTTTCAATATAACATAATTTCATCTTCCAAACATGAATTATACACTTAAATTTTTGTAAATAAAAAATATACAGAAAATTTTCTTCACATATTTAAAAAAAACGACATTTTAAAATATATTAAAGATTTCTGTTTATTGCTTTTCAGCTTTCATCTGAAATTTTTACTGCAATTAAAGACAACACATTGGTGGTCGAGGCAGTTTCTGGATCAAATAAATCGAGGTGGTAAACCATTTTTCAGTCAATAAGTCCTTAATGTCCTTAAATGTTATGCAAATCGTGGTCTCTATGACCAGTAAATGGTTAACACCTTCTCAGTCATTGAAACCTTAATGTCCTTTAATGCTATACAAATCATAGTCTCTATGACCAGTAAATGGTTAACCGTTTCTCAGTCAATAAGACCTTAATGTCCTTTAATGCTATACAAATTATAGTCTCTATGACCAGAAATGGTTTACCCTTTCTCAGTCAATAAGACCTTAATGACCTACAGTGCCATTCAAATCATAGTCTCTATGACCAGTAAATGGTTAACCGTTTCTCAGTTAATAAGACCTTAATGTCCTTTAATGCTTTACAAATTATAGTCTCTATGACCAGTATATGGTTAACCCTTTCTCAGTCAATAAGACCTTAATGTCCTTTAATGCTATACAAATTATAGTCTCTATGACCAGTATATGGTTAACCCTTTCTCAGTCAATAAGACCTTAATGTCCTTTAATGCTATACAAATTATAGTCTCCATGACCAGTATATGGTTAACCCTTTCTCAGTCAATAAGACCTTAATGTCCTTTTATGCTATTTATGAAATTGATTTTTTTACCAAACAATAATATATCATTGTCCTTTAATGAAAAGCAAGCTTCTTAGCTTCTTAGGCAGAAAAAGGTTTTCATAAGAAATAACCATTTGTTTCCAGGCGTTGTGCATTGTCAAAGGCTTCAGTTTTGTGTTCATTTCGTATTCGGATCGGAGAAACTGGAAAATGGAATTTCATCTCCAATGGTTGTAGAGCAAGGGTATGTAACTAAGATTCGATTTTCGCTTGGTTTGAGTATTAAATTTGATAAAAATCAGAGACGGAACGCGTGAAAAGATTTGTTGGTGCCCCGAAAGCTAGCAAAATAGAAAAAGGGCAACTTGTTTCTTATAAGATAACTATATGCCACATTTTCATACTCTCTTTTTCATACCCAGTATGATAAAATGTGTATCGGTTTTTCACTAGACTATTTAAAATTTGATGTTATTGCTTCAAATGTGTTGATATGTACAAAGAGGTACACAGGGCCAGAAGATTTCATAGAAGGACTATGTCTTTTGATTTGTTAATCAGCTCGTAGTTGTGAAGGAGCCATTCAACTTTTTCCATAGATTATTGCTGCTGCTGATCTCTATACATTTCTTCGTTACATCAAACAAGGTTTAATACGAAAGGAAGGTATGACCATGATTATAATGATTACAATTATGATTATTGATTGAAGATGATGATGACGATGATAAAGATGATGATGATGATGATGACGATGATGATGATGATGATGATGATGATGATGATGATGATGATGATGATGATGATGATGTTGATGATGATGATGATGATGATGATGATGATGATGATGATGATGATGATGATGATGATGATGATGATGATGATGATGATGATGATGATGATGATGATGATGATGATGATGATTATGATGATGATGATGATGATGATGATGATGATGATGATGATGATGATGATGATGATGATGATGATGATGATGATGATGATGATGATGATGATGATGATGATGATGATGATGACGATGATGCTGATGATGATGATAATGATGATGATGATGATGATGATGATGATGATGATGATGATGATGATGATGATGATGATGATGATGATGATGATGATGATGATGATGATGATGATGATGATGATGATGATGATGATTGCAATGATTATAATGATTTATTATGATTTTATGATCCTTTTTTTAATTCATAGTCAATTTGATGTACTGGGATTTGATGCGAAAGCGAGGTCAAGTCTCACTTGCAAGACTGGGTCTTGTCAAAGTCTGAACATGTAGACAATACACTGGATACTATATTGTAAATATCGTATAGCCATATAAGTACCAACCATTTGGCTGATGGAATACTGAATCAAAATATCTGACCATAATTTACAACGATCTCGTGAAATTTAGTACAATGATCTAAGCTTCATTGCCCTACTTTAATATGTATGAACCTCTCCTGCTCTTTCCGTTTAGCTGTCATACTCATCTCCATTTAATGCTGAATGCTAAGCAATAGAGCAGTATAATGTTACAAAGGGTAGTCCATTGGTAGCTCCGTGTGTTTAGCTGCCATACTCATCTCCATTTAATGGTAAATGCTAAGCAAGATTGCAGTATGTTACAATGGCTAGTCCATTGGTAGCACCTTGTGTTTAGCTACCGTACTCATCTCCATTTAATGGTAAATGCTAAGCAAGATTGCAGTATAATGTTACAATGGCCTGTCCATTGGTAGCACTGTGTGTTTAATTGCCATACTCATCTCAATTTAATGCTGAATGCTAGCAAGAGAGCAGTAATGTGTTGCAACGGCCAGTGATCTTGCAACAATATGCAATTGCAACCCTTTATTCCACTTCATATTCCGTCATTAAATGTTATTCTTATAGTTTCGCTGAATAATCCAGAATTTGTTTTGATTTTCTCAAATTTATTTTTGTTTTAGAAATTGTATATCGAAACTGTAAATATGTGATTATAAATTTGTATCGAATGTTTCATTAATGTCTTTGAATATTGTTTTAAATATTTACTGTACTTGTTTTCTCTTCTTGTATGTTTCTCACCCTTATTTAGAAGAACATTGATGTAACCTAGGCCAGCCATTTTTGGCTTAAATTTTCAGTTCTTTCTGTCACCTCCATCCCCCTACCAAATCTCCATTTTACTGTACCCCAGAGAAATAGCCTTTTCACTTCTACAAACGGAACAATAATGGGTTTTATCCTCTGAAATTATTGACTTCACCCGTTCTCAAAAACAAAGATTTCACCCCATATAAAAATAGATTTCGCCCCCTATAATACGGAATTCTTGCCTCCCCCTTCAGAAAAAGACTTTGCCCCCCTACGTAAAAAAGTAACATATTTGGTCGATGTTAATTACGCATGCGTGAAATTAATAGGGATGTGTACACGGAAAAGAGAAATGACGAATTAGATTCAGAATTTGAAGAAAAATGCCGAATATAAGTTAAAATTGGGCAGATATCTGACCGATTTTACACATATTACAGTTTCGAATCATTAAATGATATATTGCGATTTGGATTTGGTGTTTTCTTTGCCGATTTATTCGAGAAATTCGACGGTAGTTTTCTATGTTACAGATTAGGCCCATTTGGATAGAATGGTTCGATGTGTTAATATCGGATGAAATTCTTTGTCGTATCAAGACGGGATCATCGTAAAGCTGAAATCAAGTGATTGCGATATTCTGAAAGTCGAAGAAAAGAACAACAAGATGAGCAACTTTGATGGTATATTAAAATTTTGTGTTATTCATATCAAATCTCTTCCTATTTTCGCAACCAAAACTCCCGAAATATAACAATGGATTTTTAAAACCCACATCTGTTATTGTACCATAACTTTGTCACTATTAATTACAAAATTTTTTACCTAGTTGGGACAAAATTTCAGGCGGTTACGATATAAGCACCAATTCTAGAAAATCTTACATTCTTGTGGGTTCACTTTTCATTATGATTGTGTTTCGTGGTATTTCGTATTTCAAACGCTTTCAAAGATAATAAAGGAAGCTGATTTTTTATTCAAGGAGGGGTATCAATCATTGTCTAGACAAATGTAAAAAAATACCCTAAATGCTCTAAATGCTCTCAAGAAAAAGTAACAGGATCAATAACTTTTTGTGGATTTTTTAGGAAGGATTTTTGATTGTGGTTTATCTTATAAAAAATTGGAGAGTCAGACTTTGTGTCAAAAAATTGGGTTATAATAGTTTCACATGCTTAACTATTTTTTTTTCAAAATCATAATTATTATATTTTTGGGTATGTTTTACATGCAGTCCAGTCTGCAGAGCTTGTCAGAACTCGACGAGATCTCGCGCGTGCAAGGTAAAAAATGGGGGGTGCACTGGGTGCATATGATACTCTCTGGAACACCAAGGCACTTAAGGTACTATGAAGCTCCAGGTTAATCTACATTGAGCCTAAAAGCATACAATGCGCGTGTGAAAGGCCTAATTTTTGGGGTGCACTTCAATCTGCAGCAAATTTTCTAGTGCATGCAGGTGCCACGCTCTGCAGACTGGCATGCAGTAATGCTGTTACCAACCACTCTTAGTTTTAAAATTTTACATGAAACATTTCTCTTCCTTGTTCAATACGCACCAGTCTGCAGAGCATGGCAGAACTTGACAAGATCTCGGACATGCAAGGGAAAATTAAGCCAACACCAACAATCTGATGGTTAGGTGAAGTAGGTGTGTTGCAGTGTTGGTAACCTGTATCTTGGCCATGGGCTTTGCCTTTTTGGAGTCTTAAATTCTAGATTATAGATCTAAAGGGAAGGATATTCCTTGGATCCTCACCTTCCCACAAATAAGGGCAGTGCTTTGTGAAGTCTTTTCGTTCTGCCTTCAATCTCTGTTAACTACTTAACACATATCTCAAAAGTGTCAAACAATTACAAGTAGAAAGGTTTAAAATTTACCTCAAAAAAACCCTATTGTTTTTAACCTTATTTTCCTTTATTACAAAACATCAAACTATGTCAAATTGTGAACTATCAAATTTATGAATTTCCACGACCATAAAAAAGCCTCATACATTTATCTGGGGGAAATTAATATTAGAAAAAATGGAGTCAAGAATTCTTTATATGATATTTTAGAAGAAGAAAACAATTTCATGGAAGATGATGCTGATAAACTCAGGGCTTATATTGTTGGCAGATATGATAAGGTATTTTTTCTATAGTTCATTTCATGTGTTTCTTATTTAGCTCAGATGCTTCTTCTATAGTTCATATGTTTCTTATTTAACTCATCTATTATTTCAATAGTTTATATGTTTATATTATAGTTAATATGCTTCTTATTCAGTTTATATGTTGCTTCTATAGTTGAAATGTTATTTCTATAGTTCATCTGTTCTTCTAAAGTTTGGATGTCCCTTTTATAGTTCATATGTCTCATTTGTAGTAAAGATATCTTTTATAAAATCAGTGCTACCCAGTGAAAAAGAAAAAGAATTAAAGGTGTTAAACTTCCAATCTCTTTTGCGCTCAATTTTAGCCAAAGTTTCTAACTCTGCTAAATGACAGGCCATATTGCATATATTCTGTTGAAATATTTACTTTTCTTCCATAAATGACGAGCCATGTGATTGACGCTTGTAATCGTTTGCTTTAACCATTTCTTGAAAATAATCGTTCATTTTTTTGCTCTAGGGAGTAAAAGGCAAAATTGAAGAATGGGAAGATGCAAGCTTCATTGTCTACCAATGTTGTGATCGATTTGGTTTCTTGCAGTAAGTCGAGTCTTCTTGCCTCAACATTAAGCTTTCATTGGATTTCCGTTTATTGCTCTATAAGACCAAAAATGAAGAAAAAAATGAGGCATTTAGAAAGGAGTCCTGGTTGCCTGATAGAATCATGAAGTTATTTTGCATATTTTCCGTTTCAATATGTACTTTTACTCCATAATAAATAGTTTTTTGATCAATGTATGTAGATAGCTATACCATGCTAGCCTACGGTTATATATTGATTTATATAAATTGTTTATGTTATGTTTTTCATACATATACTTTAAGCCTTTACCTCATTTTTTATTTATATACCTTCAAAAATCTTGAACAATACAGTGCGTCCTCTAATATCAGAACAGGTTGAACTAAATTTTTTGCTTGGCTTTTCGGATACGCCAAAAATCTGAATAATCGAGGTCCAAAATTTGCCTACTGATCTTGGTGTGAAGTTTATTGTTATCACCCAGAAAAGTAATGCAGTGCTTAAATAGAATGCAGATTGAAAACCTTTGGCAAACGTTAATACTGTCACCAAAACTGAAACTGCGGGTTTTGTTCGTAAATGGCAACGAAAAAATGCTAATTAACCAAGTGGCAACGTTTTAGTAATTGTAAACGCGAATGAGAAAAGTGATGTGTAAATTCAATGTTTCTGTTGGATTTGACGTGATGAAGGGCAAAAATTTTTATAGAAAACGAATATTTTATTTGGTAAATCAAAAATTGGCTGGCGATTTATAAAAAACTTTTAGCGTTAGAATAATCAAGGTTCAGATAATGGAGGATGTACTGTACTGCAAGAATTTTACTATGAGGATCAGAATAGAGTGCATCTTTTACAGCGCATGAGACAAAAACTGACAATGCAAACAGCAGAAGCAATCTATAAAAGCATGATACGGCCTTTGATTTTAATTCAGGCCTAGTACTGCTGTGCTCATCAAATTCAAACATAAAAAAGCTGGAGAGGCTCCAAGAGCGCACGGAAAATTGTGTATTCGGAAAATCTACTTCGAGTTATTGGCCATCGTTGCAATCGGAAAGACAAAGAAAAGCAGCAGTTTTTACATATAAATGTGTAAATGGATTAACACCGCCTATATTTAAAGATTACTTCACAAAAATTAGCCATGGAAAAGGAACCAGAGGGGATGCGGTTAACTTAAAAATTCCGAACGCAAAACTTGAAGCATATAGAAGAAGTATTCAGTATCAAGGGGCCGTGATTTTCAACAAATTGCCAATGGAACTTAAAACTGAAACCTCATTACTACGTTTTAAAATTAAGTTAGATGGACATTTTAACTCATAGATAATGTATTAAGGATAAGTTTTAGTTATTTTCTGAATTCATGTATATATTTTACTTTTGCTTTTAACAGGTCCCAGACTGATAGCAGCTTCTTTAAGCTGAATCTGGTGACCTGGATAAATATCGTATTATTATTATTATTATTATTAAATCAATGGTTTATACAGAGAGAGAGTGTAAGGAGGATTGATGACTGCATAGCATCTATCTGGAGAAAGAATCTGATAGATAAGAGTCGAACCAATCAGTTTTATGAATAAGGCATGTAATCAACTTTGGTGTATTTGAGTTTGCAATCATAATCACCATACATAAAGAGCTGTGTACGAGAGCTGTTTGAAGAAGTGGCTATTTGGAGAAAAAACATTTTAATGTATACAAGAACTAAGGGTATCAACTACTCACCAAACTTTTAATGGCCAGCTTTAAGGACAATGAACCTATAAATATATCCATAGATCAAAGTCAGATGATATT